>JABFPM010003901.1:0-13560 GCA_022817325.1 Idris sp. 1 HC-2018 | reverse complement strand
GTGACCAAGATTCAGTTATACTGTGTGCAACTTTTTTTTGCAATTTCTTCAGTATGGAAACTTGTTGGAAGATAGTGAAAAAGATGATTGATTCACTTTAAAAAAATGATGTTTTATTTGTTATAATTTAAGAAATTTTGCTATTACTAATAGTTTAATAATACGTTAAAAAAATTTTTAATTTTTAATTTTCAATGTTAATTATTTTAATTTGGAAATCATAGATAATTGGACATTAATAAGAATTGATTATATAACTTGGCTTGGTAAAGTTAATTATTATTTCTATTTTTTTAGACAATTATTTTTAAACTTTTCATCTAATTAAAATCTAATTAATTAAGAATGTCAATTATATTTGGAAGTAAAATTAGCTATAGTTAAAATATAAATTTAGTTATGTTTAACTCCTTTATTTTATCGTGCTAGTTAGTAATAAAATGTAATTTATCATTTTGCTCATACCAAATATTTAAATAAAATGTATACATTTTTAATGTATCTCAATTCAAATTAGAGAATAATAGTTCTTTAAGTTTTCATTATAATAAGATTAAATAAAAAAAATTATGCTCTCTACAACGATGAATACCGGATTTTCTTAGATTATTAATTTATTAAATTTATAAAGTTATTTTTCTCGGAGTAAAAATATATTATTCAAATGAATGTGATTTTTCTATTTGAGTAAGTAATTTATAATATTGTCAAACATTCTAAGTAAAGGTTTCAAAACTGGTACATGTAAAAATAAAAAAAAGGGATATGAAAAACTCACCTTAGATTCTATTTTCTGCTCACATCATGAAACAAAAAGAAAGATAATTAGCTTAAACAATGAGTATAAGTTATTTTATTTATAAAAAAATAATTCTTTACCTGAGTTTCTGGTCGGGCTAGTTTCGTTTTTTCGCGTGGGACGTATTCACTGAACTCAAATTCTTGTGGCTTTTCTAGTACTGCTCTTTCATAATCTGGAATTTCTGGAAGTTCATAGCTCTTTTCTTTATCAGCCTTCGATTGTTTCACTTTCTTTATACTGGATCGTTCGGCCTTTTCAGTTTTCTAAAGACACAATTACACAAATCAATATATTTTTTATATATTAATAAATATTCAGAACAGTTTAAAAAGATTTTTATATTAAATATATTAAAGTTCATAGAAAAAGTTTCAGAACATCGATGTCAGTTTACGTAGATCGTAATATGTATATTATAAATATTATCATTTGTAAATATATACAACTTACGTTAATAATAATATAGACAAGTGTAAAATTAGTGTTTTAATGTAGTGCTTGTATAGAATAAGTTTAAATGTTCTGAATTAATGTATTATGTAATAGTGCAAGTAATACAGTTCTTCCCACGATGTTATGTCTTTCATGTAATTCAATTAATATGATGTTAAGTTGAGAACAGTTGTGGAAATGATTGCAATGTTGAGTGTCTCAATTGTTTAGTGTAATCAAAGTAATCAAATTAATCACATGAAATTTAAGATTAGAGAGTATGATGACAAAAGTTTATTGAAAAAAGGATAAATTAATATAATCAATTAAATCAACTATGAAACTTGCTCATAATAAATAGTAAAACTTGTATTACATTTTTGATACTAGGCTGAAGACACAACCAGGTTTGCTGATTTTTGTATTATTATTATTTAGTACAGCAATGTTTCATATCTGAATTAAAAAACTACAATCAATTTTTTATATCCTTTTACTCAGTGTTTAAAGCTGAAAGAATAGCAAGAAATATTTGTTAAGTACATAGTAATAAAAGAAAATTTGAAGAGTCACAGATGAGACACCTTATCGTTGAAGTACCACTAATAAGGCCCTGTAAGAAAAGTTCAGCAAAGAATGTGATGAATCGTGATGATTGCTGAGACAAGTTGAACATATATTACATTTGTAGAATCATGAGATAGATAACAAAGTTGAAGAAAGAAACATCAAAATTAATTGTTACAAAAGAAACAGAGAAAAAAAGACTGACGATCCTGAGATAGTGCCAGAATCAAAGATAGACGAATATTGCAGAGATTTTTGAGGCGTATGCGAAAAAGTCGACTCTTATGGTACCTTAAGTTCAACACCTCCATTTTCGACACTCGCGGTTTTCTGTTCAGCTTTGGCAACTGGCTTAAGTTGAATTGCTTTGAAACTTTCAACTTTACCTTCTTTCTTGAACTGTTTAGCTGGTCTACGTAGTTTAGGTTTAGGTTCTAAAGTGTCCGGCTAAATACATGTATACATGTTACGATTTGTCAGATAATGTATTTTATAAAGCAAAAAATTGTTCTCGACAAAAATTAAAAAATTACTTAAGTCTATCTTAACTGTAATACCATTTGATACAATAAAGCTTACTTTTAGCTCAAGTTTTTCGGTTTCTTTCTTCTCTTCTTCTTTCTGAAACAAAAAAAAAATTTTTTTAGACTTACATTCAACAAAATGAAACTTCTTTTATGTATGAAAATTTTAATTTACTGTAACATAGGCTTGACCCTAGAGCGGCATTGTGCCTAGAGCCATCTTGATTATAAAAAAAAACTGAAACAACTTTCACAAAAATATTTTTACTTATCGCGTAGAAAAATATTCCCGATATTTCGGTCTAAATTATATTGATTTTTATGTTATTTCTATTTATTTATTTTAAAAAAACTGTTTTTGATAGTCAAAATGATTTTTTTTATTTCATTTAAATTAGTATTTTTTTGAAATACGATATAAAATGGGCGGATTTAAAGTAAAACTGAAAGTATATTGATAAACTATTATGATTATGTACGTTGGATTAGAAATATTATTAAATATTAATTGTTATAACAATAATAAACAAAAAAGTCATGTGCTTGTGGCTAGAGCCACTCACTATAAAATTATTTAACAATATTGATAATATATATAAAAATTCAAATATCGATTCTATTTTAAGAAATATTGAAAAATTATAATAAATCATAAAATTTTTATAAAAAAAATAGTTTTAAATAGAAGTTTATGGTACATATTTTGATTTTTGTCAAAACAATTATTTTCGTTTATAAAAAATTTAATTTCAAAAAGTGGCTTTAGGCTCAAGCCTTTCTCTTACTCTATACAATCATTGAAATTGCATGAATAAAAACTAAATTCTTTAACTATTAATTTAAAAACTTAAACTATTAATTTAACTATTAACTTAAACTATTAATTTAAATTTAAGTAAATTATATTGTTTTTTGTGATAGCAATATTTGTAAATATAAAATATAAATCATTAAAAGCTTTACAGATGCAAGATTTTGCCACAAATTTTGTTCACGAAGTCAAATAAATTATTTCTGTCATATTTGGCGCAATAACTTAAAGGAAAAACCTTCTGATGCATTTTATTTGTGGAAGTTGATATAAATGTTCTATTTATCCACGAGCAAGTTATATTAATGATTGTATATCATTTGGAAACAAGTCATTAATTACTCAAAAATGTATTCTATTAACTAGCCATAAAATTTAGTTGTTTCCGCATACGAAAAGTAACTATTTGTATGCAACAAGTGGGTGAAATTGGCAATTTCAACGAGTGTAAGATTGGCAGCAGGAATAACGTAAAAAATGAATTTCTTCTTACATTTTTTAAATGAAGATACAAAAGCTAACATATAATTTTATATATAATCACCTTAGATGACCTGAGACTCGGTCTCCTGGTCTCCTCTGCTTTCTGAAACAAAAACACATCAATTAATTAGATAATTTCAATTGTTAATAAGATAGACTGATTATTAATATTTGGAGATGAATGAAAAGTTATTCAATAGTCCAAGATCCAGGAGATTGCTAGTAAAAAAATAGAATTAATACAAATTTACAGACATTATTTTGAGAGGCACAAAGAGCTGCACCGAAGTATAGTTGATAAGAACAAGTGGTTAATGCTGCAAGAATAGATCATATTTATCTATTCGAAAAGACATACACTGGTTAAATTATACAAAGATATACCAAAATTATATAATAAATGAAATATCATGAAAGTTATACACCAGAGGTTTAAATGTATTAATTATTAAGGATATTCACAATGACATTTTTTTTGTTCTAGATGTTACTTATTCAGTGAAAAGTTTAGAAGTGGCACTTTGATTAAGCAAATTATGTATTTATCGTAAAAGTTATTTAGTTTTATAAGAAGTGTTTATTTTTGTTTAATAAGCTGTGAGTGCACTTAGTAAGTGTACCTTTGTCTGTTCTGGTTTGCCTAATGTGGCTTTTGGTTTAAGCTCATCTTTCTGCAAAATTTAATGTTTTCTTAAATAATGATTTCTTTTTATTTTGTATAGCATAATTTTTTCAATATACCTTTGGTTCTTCTGGTTTTCCTAGTGTTGTTTTTGTTTTAGGAACTTCATCTTTCTGTGAAATTGAGTATTTTATTTATTTAAAAGTGTAAAAATATAAAGTTTTGAGTAAATTTAATTTACATGTTTTGTAAGCTATACCTTTGGTTCTTCGGGTTTTCCTAATGCAGATTTTGTTTTAGGAACTTCATCTTTCTGTGAAATTGATTATTTCGTTTATTTGAATGTGTAAAAGTGTATCATTTCTAGAAAGTGTATTTTACATCAGTTTTATTTAATTGTACCTTTGATATTTCTGCTGTCTCTACAGGTTTAGTTTTGGGAACTTCATCTTTCTGTGAAATTAAGTGTTCATTTAATTTATGTTGACAAATAAATTGTTTCAAGTGCAGCGGAAGTCCTTGTAATTTGAACATAACATTTATTTAATCAAATAAATCGAGATCTATTTATCTTCAAAAATATTACTCAATAAATCGAAATGCTTGTAAAAATTACACGAACATGTCTTGGTTTATATTCACTTTATGTTTACCTTCGGTTCTTCAGGTTTTTCTAAAGCCGTTTTAGGTTTAGGAACTTCATCTTTCTGCAAAATTTTATGTGTACTTTTAATAAATGCAGTATTATCTTAACGTTTTCATACTCTTAGTTACAGTTTTAGGATTTTCATGTGTGTAAGTTTTAATTTTTAAAATTGACAGAAAATATATTTTTATAACATTTAACTGCTAGAAGAGAAAAAAACGGAAAATTAAATGAGAATTTGTTTTTAAATTCATTCTTCATAAATTAATATTATTGTGATATCTTTGATACCATGATTATGTATGTAATATCTTTTATTTTTAATTACACTGTGATTTAATGTATTAAGTCATCAAATCTTATTACAACCATAACAATTTTAGATGTTTAATAGTTTCTATTGAGAATTATTTTTTAAGAGACTAATAAGACCAGCAATAATAAAATTCATTAAAATATAGTAATGTACCTTTTTTTGTTTATCTGTCTTGTTTTTGGTAGTTTTTGATTTTGCAGATTTCTGTAAAGTACATCATGAATATGAATGATTTAATGAATGGAAATACAAGTACAACTAAAAGATTTTCATAACAAAAAAAATAATAAAAATTAATTAATTTTTTTTATTTTTTTTAAATATTTTAAAAAATAAACAAAAATTTAACCTCCTTTTCTATTGTATTTGGTTCAGGTTTTAATGTGTCAGATTTCTGTAAAAAATTATCAAAATAAAAACATGATTTAGGTTTGGTGTTTTATGATTTGTTTAATACAATTTACCTTTGTATCCAAGGTGTCACTTGTGTTTAATTTTGTAAGTTCAGATTTCTGTAATGTGAGTATTAAATATTTTAGATGTACATCAAGAATTATAAAATAATTTTTACTATTAAAATAAGCAGAATCTGCAGTTTGAAATGTTTAATGTACCTTTTCTACAGGTTTTTTTGCCAAATCATTTGGACTTGGAAGATCTGATTTCTGGAATGTGTAAATTGTCTGTGTTAATAATTGGATCGATAAACCAATAATTTCTATGAACAGTATATTTATATACCTTTTCATCGGTTTTATCAATTGACGTTCTTGGTTTTGATTTTTCTGATGTCTGTAATAAAAAATTTACGTTTTTACTGTGTACTAAAATTTTTATAACAAAAATGCCTTTTCTAAAAAGACTCTTCATAGCAAAAAGATAAAAAAAGTCAAAATTCAAACAAACGATTTGAAAAATAAAAAACGAATTGAGTTGAAAGTGTAACTGTTGTTTCAAATAGTACTTGTTTTAATTTTTACTCAAGTAATATAAACGATTTTTTAATAAATTTCACATTAAATTACAAACATTTATTTTATTAAGCACTTTTAATTTTTTTTTCTTTTTATCAGTTTAAGATAAACATGGGCATGGTTATAAACAAAAAATTCAAGTTATCTTGAGCCTTCTTCTACTTTGACAAAATGAGTTTGATTCGTGTGCTTAAATATGAGGTTCCAGTGAAATTTCAATTACACGAAGGATTTTAAAAAAAGTCATGTAACTATTGCTACTTATAATTTTTTTTATATGAAAATGATTATTTAAACGAATTCTTGATTAAGCTAGTACTTTTGGAGGAGAGAAATTGTAACTTTTGAATATTTTTGGAATTTCTTCAAATCGATACGAGAGATTTTTTAAAATCATAAAAAATGTTTAGCAGAAAATATTATAAAAACTCAAGTAATAATTTTATTTTAAAGACTGATGATTTTTTTCATTCAATTATAGACAATTTTATGAAAACCATTAAATCCTGTTTTTTATCACTCCTTTTGTATTTATTTAATGAAATAATATTTGTTACATCTTATTTACATCAGTTACAAAAAAAAAATAATACTTGCAAAAAAAATACAAATTAGCAACCTAGTAATTTTGCAAAATTGAGATATGTAGTATTCGGCATAAAAATGTACATAAGGTGCTATAGTTGAATGGCTTTTTATAAATTCCTTTATATAGTTGATATTTTACTGAATCTCCCCTGAACATCTAGTGAATCCTAATTCAAAATAATAAATCAGTAGTTAATTGTTCATTTTTTGAAGTTATTTTTAATTAAAGAACATTAATGTTGACAAAATTTATTTACCTCTTTATCTATAGATTTAACTGAAGAATCGCGGCGTGGTTTATCTTTGCTCTATAATAAAGAATTTTATATAATGAAATGTAAGCCGATTATCCCCAATAAATTAACCGTTCAGTGACTGTTGATTTAATAAACTAACTCTCAATTTTAGCTAACAATTATTGAAAAGACTATTTTATTCGAAAGCTGCATTTTGTTTGTCACATTTCAGTTGATTTTTATTAGGGGTTTTCAATATAAATACAACAATAGAAAGTCTTTTTTATTTAAAATGTACACTTGTTCATAATTATTTTTTTGATAATATTTACTCAATGATATTAATAACCTTTTTGTCCAGATCTTCGACATCATTATTGTCTTTATAGTTATCGTCCACATCAGAAATGTCTTTGTGTAACACTGATTTTCTTAACTATAATAAAACAAAATCAGTTACGTTTAATTTATAATTTCTTGAATTTTAAAAGTTTAACTTGAAATAAAAATATTTATTCGATTAAATTTAGTATGTAATGATTGTGAGTTATACCTCAATCGTATGTGGAGTATCTATAGTAATTGGTTTTGTAACAACGGTGTGCTGCAAATTTATGTAAGAGTGTATTAGGAATTTAGAAATTAGAAATTTGAAAAAATAATTTGTATGTATATTTTAATAGGTAGCAATACAAATAATTTAATAAACACGTATTTGAATTGATAATTAATTACAATAAAATTGTTATACCTTTAATATATTGTGCTTGTCAAATGAAATTTTTCGTGAAGAATTATTTTCCTAAAACAATTGTATTTTATTTAGTTATGTGAGTCATGTATGCTTAATTATTTTTCATATGCTTATTAATGTGCAATTTATACCTCAATTGGTTTTAATAATCTAACAGATTTACGCTTCGACGGTGTTTCCTAAAAATTGTTTTCAAAAAATCAAAATTCAAAATTTTTTTAGTTTAAAAAATATCAAAAATGCTTTAAAAAATACTATTAAAAATGAGATTCTTGTAAAAAATATTATGTTTCTATACCTCAGTTTCGGTTTTAGATGTCTTTTGTGTCAATTGTGATGATGTTTCCTGAATAAAACATGTGGTCAATGATAATGTATAAATAATTAATTTACTGATGATTGATATCATGTTTTAAAATTGTGTATACCTTATTTGTTTTGTATGTGATATCATGTAAAACTGAACGTGTTGGTGTTTGTTCCTGCAAAATGAATTTTCATTTTGTAAAGTACAAATATAAGTGAAATATTATAACCATCTTTAAATGATGTATATTTTTAGCTATTAAAATTTTTTCAGAATCTGTAGTACAGATCATTTATTAATAAAAAAATATTTATTTTCAATTGCTGTATTGTGTACCTTTGTATCTTGTAATTTAGTTTGAGATGATCTGCGCGAGAAAGTAGAAGTTTTCTCTTCAAATTCCGATGATGTATCGTAGGATGTTCTACGTGAGGAAACCGGTGTTTCTTCCTAATTATTTATACATCGTTTGAATTTAAAATTTGTTTAATAAAGATGTAGTTTAGTTTATGTTATGCAGTCATTAATAGAAAATTCTTTTGTATAACCTGATGTAAAATCTGAATATTTAATGTGTGCAATATTCATGCATTTTTCATATTATAAAATATATATTTTTGAAAAGTATTTAGCGATTCATAAGAAGTTTGTTCAAAGTGTACATGCATCATATATGTAAAATGAGTAAATATGATTTATGCATGCTTTTTTATTTTAAAAATTATCTCATAGTAATGTACCTCATATTTGTGTCTACTGTATGATGTTCTGCGTGAAAATACTGGTGTCATTTCCTGTTAATTTTATTTTCTTAAGTTTGTATAAAATTTAGAAAGAATTTAAACAACATATTCTCATGCATTTTACTAGATTTTTAATAAGATTTTTCAAATAAAATGCAACAAATGTTGCAAAAATACATATTTTCATATCAATAAGAAAAAGACATGTAATGTACCTCTAAATCTATTGTGTTTTGAGAAACTCTGCGGGATGATAAAGAAGTTTCTTCCTAAAAAAAAGTATGACTGTAATGGAATGTATATTTGTCGTAATCGAAAAAATCTGTGTTATAAAAAATTATTTCATTTACAAAAATTAAAAAACTTTATACCTCTAGATCTTCTAACGCCTCGTACGAAGATCTACGTGAAGATAATGGAGTATAATCCTGAGAACAATTGATTAAATAAAAAAAATCCTTTATTGTTTAAATTTAACAAAAAAACATGTAGTTTTATACCTCAGTGTGTGTAATAGTGTCACGTGAAGATCTTCTAGAAGATATATGTGATTTTTCCTACAAATATAGTTTGTATTTAAAGTAAACTGAAATTCAAATATGACGTGATTTGGTAATGTATATAGGTGTACCTCATAGTGTGATATGTCTTGTGACGTTTTTCGAGAAAATGTTGATGTTATTTCCTAAAACCATAATAAGGTTGAAAATTTGATCTTCAGAGAATATTTTATGTAAAGTAAAAAATATTATCTGTTTTGTATTTTTAAAAATGTTTATATCTTGTGATTTGTATGTACCTTTGGTTCTTCTGATTTTTTAACAGACGATTTTCGTTTGACTGATGATCGTTCCTAAAATTTTTATTATATTTTTAATAAAATTATGAAGTTGGAATTGCAGATAATGTAAACATGATGGTAGTATTAAAATACCTCTCATCTTTGTTAATTTATAAACAAAGTCATGTAAAATAATTTTAGAATAATGTTATTAAACGTTATAAATAAATTAATGTAATATCTTTTTCAAGTTTGTAATGAAAAATAATGTATACCTCAACTTTATCTTTATCATCCACAGTTGGTGTGAGACTTGTTTTCTAAACAAATTATTAAATGTGTTTTAATCAGTTATTATAATGCAATTGAATTTTGATGTTACTTATTAAAACAGGAGAATATAAAGTGTACCTTTGCTTTGCTTGAATCTCGGGTAGTTTTAGATTTAGCATCTTCCTGTAAGAACCGTAAAATTGAATTTCCCATAAATTTTTGTTTTATAAATTTAAATTATGAGTTTAGTTTTAATATTTTAAGTTATAAATATAATAATTAGGATTTTTATTTTTTGTAAATTGTTTTGCTCGTTAAATTTTATAGCAATTAGTGCACTGAATATGTTTTTATAATTAAGTTCAACAATTATTTTTTGATAATAATTAAACGCTATTTTTTAAAAAAATCTTGGATATTTTTCAATTTTTTTTCCTTTAATTGAAAGAGTGTTTGTATTTAAATGTATTATTTCATTTAATAATTTCTTAGTTTATTGAATCTTTGATTTTCTGTGTATATCGTTAGTGAAAATCATTTTAATAATTATCTGTGATTAGATAATAACCAGTATAATATTTTATTCTACTGAAAATAACTATTTTACTAATTATAATTTGCTTATTAATGTGTAAATAATTAAATATTTATAAATATATAAATATATAAATAAAAAAAATAAACTCACCGTTTTCTTTTCCATAACAGATGATCTTCTACTTTCTGATTTGACTTCTTCCACCTTAAATAAAGTATGCAGTTGCAATTTTTTTATCTTTTATTAAAAGGATTGTTGATCATAATTATTAAAATTGTTTAATACTTTATTAAGATTGTTTAAACAACAAAAGTTATATAGATCAAAATATTAGTCTTTGATTTATCATTTACTTAATTAATCATAAAATATAGTGAATATTTCAATTACAGATATTCTATTCTGAATTATTTTATATAATGTACAATATATTTCAAACATTGAAAATACCTTTTCTTCTGCTGTAATAACAGAACTTCTTCGACTTTCTGCTTTGAGTTCTTCAACCTGAAATGTTTAAAAAAATAATTATGTAACAATTTTATTAAAAGATTTTTTTTATATAATATTTATGAGAAACATTTAGAAATCATTTTGGTTTAGGATATTAAAAAAAATGTATTGTTTTCTACAGTTTTCTGAAATTGAAATAAAAAATTAAATTTATTTTGAAGTGCACATAGTTAATGTTATTAAATTATTTCGTACATAAAAAATTACCTTTTCTTCTTTCTTCTTTTCATCCATTTTTTTCTGCAAAAAGACACAAACAGCACTTAGTATTGCTTTAAAAAGTATAATAGGTATTTATACTCATATATCACTTTACCTTTACAACTTTAGTTTCTTCTGTTGTTTCTACATTGTTGAATATTTCTTCTTTCTGAAAATTAAAATCGATATTAATTTAACTCAACAACAAGAATTAATATTATTTCAAAAGTCAAACGTATTTGTCAAGCAATTATATCAAAGCCATGCAATTTCATCCACTTGCACTTAAAAATTATTTTTTTTAAACACATGCATCATTAATAATATAATTAGCTTAGATTAGGTCTAAGAACCATAAAATATGGCGCTAAAAAGTTTTCTTCGGTTTGACCACCTTCATTTATTTATGCTAAAGCACCTGTGATAATAGTAGTTTATTATATGTGCTACCTGCCACTCTAAGAAGCTGAAAGTAACAAAGAAACTGCAAAATGTAAAGCTAAATGTAATAAAACAATGCACTGCTACAAATCTCGCAAAATATACGAGTCTAAGAAGACCTAGAAAGCAGGAAAGCTGAAGATTCTTCAAATATGAAATCCAGTTTTTGTTATTCTATACTTCACCAAAAAAGAAATCCTCTTTATTACACAACTCACCTGAAACAGAAATAAAAATTGAGTTATAACTTAATTATACACTTTCATATATCTTGAATGAATAGAACATAGTAAAATATGCATTTTTTTTAAATTATTGATTCATTTTTGTTCAAGTTAATAATATATTTTAACAAAAGGATATAAACATTTAGTTCTCAAGACTATATTAACAAAGGATTTACATACTATATGGGATATTTAAAGGAATTAAACACAAACATATACAACATTTTACACATGTAATATACCTTTTGAATAATGTTGAAATATAGTATGAAATATGAAGTTTTAAAATTTCAAAAATATTTAATGTGTAAAGGTACAAAGTGTAGATACCTTTATAGATTCTGGTTTGTCGTAACCATTGGTTTGTGTGCCCGGTTTGTCCTTAAAAATGGAAAAATACAAATGAAATGCATGATGTTAGACTGTACACATGAAAAAATGTATTGTTGTCATAAGCCCTCATACTTGTAATATGTAATTGATTGGTAATTGAAAAATTTTGAAAAAATGCCAATTTAAAGTGATTGATGTAGTGTGTGATTGCGTGTACCTGAACAAATGAATATGTTTTACTTTCTTCTGTAATGGATTTAATAATACTTGATTCTACAACCCTAACAACATCTTCATCATTGTTTTCAAAAATACTTTCCTCAGAATCTGAACTTGATTGCACATGCTGGATTTAATGTTTTGCAAAATAATTTGCTTTGAACTAAGTTCGTACACCAATTATCAAATTTTTGTATTAGGGGGCGATACTACCTAAAAATCAACCTAGTGAAGAAATTAAAATAAAAAGTTGAAAATTGGTATACAAATACATTTTCATAATAAAAATCAACCCTCCAAAAATTGCCTCCCTGATTAAATTATAAAGGGGGATGAGGGGGGCTGTTTCAGGCAAAAATGAATCTTTTGCAATTATGACACGTAATTTTGTTCGAAATATTGTCCCAAGCATACATACATTTTTTCAGATTTTTTTTTTTGTAAATTGAAGGTGTAGATACAATTTTACTTATTATTTTTATATGGAAATGTGAAAAAAATGATAAAAACTGTTATAAATCGATTCCTATTAATTTTTTTTATTCGAATAAGCATATAGTTGGATTTGTTAATGAACTAGCTTTGACATTCTCCTATTGTGAAGAATGTGGACTTGATTCTACAAAATCAACTATTAAAATATCTGAAACTGTTCAGCATTTTTCATCAGCTTATGAACTAAATTTGCGGATAACCGCAGCTTTTATTAATATTGGCAAGGGATTTTCTGCTGTGCAAAACATGAGCATGTTTACTGGCATTCAAGGTTTTTACTATTTTTAATACGTAAAGCTTAAAATTATTAACTGTCCTAATACTCATTCCTGAAATTTTATTCATATGTTTCAGTAGAAAAACTTTTGACAAATACGTTGAAATCGTAAGCGACTCATCGATTAAAGCTGGTGAAACTGCTCTGAAAGAAGCCAGAGAAAGAGTAAAAAATGCTTCTAACAACGATAAAGTTGTGCTGGAAGACAGAAATAATGAACCAGAAAAAGTTGTGGTACAAAAATCATATTTATAACTGAATCATTTTCAATATTATCACATTCCTCATTAAACATACATGTTTAGGTTGATGATCAGACGGCAAATGTAGCAGACATTGGTGTGAGCTATGACGGAAGTTGGCCTACCAGAGGATACCGGTCGCAACTAGGCATTAGGAGTGCCATAGACATGTTGACTGGATATATCGTTGATTATGAAGTTATGAGCAAATCATG
>JABFPM010003900.1:0-13561 GCA_022817325.1 Idris sp. 1 HC-2018 | reverse complement strand
TGTTATTATTCAATCAGTTAATAATTTGCCTTTTATCACTTTTTAAAAATATTCGATATCAAACCTGTCAACATTTTGTGCTCAACTTACAGTTAAACATATAACCAACTTCACAATGTATGAAGTAGACACTCTGTTAATAACATTTCCTAAATTACAGTGTTTCATAGCCATTACGAGTTATATAAGTAGGATTAATTTATTTTTATCTTTATAAGTCTAAATTAATTGTTACAACAAAAGTTATTTGTTATTCTTAAGTTAAAGGGTTTTTTAACTTATATATAATTTGCAAAATTGATATACTGATCACACATATTGAGTTGTAAAGAATTTTTAAGGAACCTTCATGTTTGAATTCTGCATGGGTCGCGTGGCGAATAACTAGTACGTCATGCAAGTAATTTGCATATTATTTGCAGATGAAATAACAGATTATTCAGGACTTTCTTTTTTTATCAAACGCATTTTGAACCGCGATAGATGTGTATCTTGCATTATTGTTCAGCGTCTTTCTAGCGAGTTGGCAAAGTTAACTCAATATTCCCGGAGGGGATCGTTATCGCGTAGGGTTGACATACAAACAGAGATGAGTAGTGCTGTAATTAACCGCAATCATTGGCGGTAAATATACAACAGCTATCCCGTGGGATGCTATGGTCCGAAGTACCGATCGAGGTATCGTTCATACATTGTCATATTGATCACGATTATATTATTCAAGGAGCTGTATTACCACAATAAAAATTATCTGACTTATTTATACTCCATTTGCTTAACTATTTTAGCAGTGTCAGATTTTTTATAAGAATCATTTACCCTAAAAGTAGGATTGCAAAAGTTTTATTTTTTAATTTTTCTGTCATCAAATTGTATTTTTTTTAACTATAAAATTTAGTTTCGTTTTCACTGTAACAACAAACTACAAAATTGCAGTGCGTTTTGCAGCATATGTACTGGAATAATAATATTCTGCTACAAAAATCTTCAACTCGTCAAATATTAGAAGTATTTTACTTCATTTTTCAGTATTACTGTAATGTTGTAGTACATGCAAATTTTTACAACTCAACAAATTAAAAAGCAATTACAATTTTGGTTGGAACTTAGAAAGTACTGTTCATTGATTAACTATACGTTTTTTTATCTGAGCGTATATAATATTCCTACTTTTTGATTCGGTAAATTTACTTGCAATTAGAATCAAGTAAATATACTGCAATTTTGCAATTTTTATTTACAGTGTTATTTAAAAAAAACTTTTAGGTTGTCTGGGGGTTCACCTGTAAAAAAGTTTCGGTTGGTTGTTCACGAGAGTACATCTGAGAGCTTAACGAATCGGGCGTCAGAGTCCTTGTGGCGTTTTCGTTTCCCTTTCTTGGCTCATAAAATCCCATGAGCGGCACGAGTTCGCACATACGCTCTCTTGTAGGGATGCGGAAACACCATGCTTTTCCCCCTGTGGGCTAAAAGCATATCTGTGTCGTGCTTCGAGCACAAGAGGGTCGAATCAAGAAGAGTTTCCCCCTTTCTTCGTTACTTTTTCATTAGCTTCTTATGGCCCGCCCTACGTCATAAAACGCATTACATACTTCCAAATATATCGACGTTGCGCCACCACTAATGCTCGACGATGATCTATTTTGCGACGCATCGCTGCTTACTTTGGGCGAAAAATCATCGACATTTGTTTCGAAGTTCCAATTTTTTTTTTTTTTTTTTATATCAGCTTGATTCTTCTTACAAGAATATAAAGATAATATTTATTGTGGCTTATAAAATTACATAGGTTTAATTTTTCTATCTGTTTTAAGATTTACAGCATGACAGTAGTTTCACTTATACATACATTTCTTAAGTAACAAAAATGAACTTTCAACATAGAGATTTTCAGCTTTTGAAATGTGTACTCCAAAATTAAGATAGGAGGGATTCAGTCATTTTCATCTCACTGATTGACGTCTATAAGAATCCATATATACAGTAGTTCAAATCATTTTGCCAAGTGCATTTTTCAAATGTCAAAGTATTTAGTTTTTCAGCAAGAAAATTGTAGATATATCTTTGGACAAAACAGGTATGTTCTAATTTCAAACAATCTAATTAACACTTGGAATTTATTGACACCCTTAGAGTCTTGTTTTTTTTATATTTACACAACAAATAATAAAAGTACTAGTGATTATTAGCACCTAAATTGAGAAAATAACTACTGTTACGAAAACAAGTGCAGAATAATTTTGTTTATTTGTCAAATATTAAGAAAGCCTATATTAGCCGTTGGTCCATATTAGCCGTCTTTCCTTTAATGTTGAGGAATCTGGATAGGGATTAAAATTACATTAATTGATTCAAGTAAAAATATAATTAAATACGTCATTCTTATTTATAACTTTATTTAAGTTACTCGATTTAAGGTACCTTTCTTTTGAACGTATAAAAATAAGATTTTAATAATTAGTTTTAAAGATTAAAACCCCACACTTTTATTTGAATTGAATATTATTGTTATTGACAAATATTATATGAGTAATTCTACAGATAATTTTATTTTATCCGTAAAATAATTACAAAAATTCTGGCTGAAAGCACATGCATGGGATCATTCTTTCGTGTTTTTTCACCCTTTAAAGTGCTTAAAATATAGTGGTGCCCTTTGAAATTTTAAGGACGACACTTTCAATAATGGTATTTAGAGCAATATAACACAAAATAATATTGTAACGATAAAAAAAAAACTATTTTGTGCTTTTTACTTGGACTTTCAAATATACAGAAAAAATTCGATGAAAATTGAAAGGATTCAACTCGAAAACATGGAACTGAATGCAAATATTCCAGTAAAATCCAGTAAAATTGCTATAAAAAAAAGTTTTATTTAGTTGCATGTTTTTGGATGTCATTTTTTATATTTAAATTGGGCCCAATTTTTTATGTATTTGAGAGTCCAAGCAACAAGTAAAAATAGTCTTAACTTTCGGCCAAAAATGTTTCGATTTTTTTTTACGGATAAAATAAAATTATCTGCAGAATTGCTCATATGTTTCGTTTAGATTATGAAATTCATTTGTTATATTTGAGTAATTTTTTAAGTAGTTCTAACTCTTAAAGCAACGTAGTCAAGAAGTAGACTTTTTTACAACTTTTGCCCTAATAAATATACAATGCTACGGGTATTGTTTTAAATATTATTATTATTATTATTATTATTATATAAATATAAAATATAAATGATTTTTTTTATTATTTTTGCATTATTATTATTTAAACAAAATAATTTCCAATTTCGCGTATAAAAATCAAATTTTCGAACCAAAAAAATACTATCATATTGAAAGGAATAAGAATGTGACTAAATATGTGTAAATTTTATTGTCATACCGTCGCCTGAAGCAAAAACCTCTACAATTATATACTTGCATTTTTATTAATTTCGATTTAGATTTTAAAAAACCTTTCACATTTTTGCAATTAAAAAATAAAAAAATAATAAACGGCATTAGAAGTTTTGTGAGCTCTTTTAGTCGACAATAATTTTGAATTCAAATGATGAATTTGCAATTTACTTGAGCAGTATTTTGTTGAAAAAATACATTTTTTAAATTTCAATTATTTATATATATTCTTCTTTTCTTTTGTCATTTTATAATGATCTTGTTTATAACGGCTTCTTTTAGGAAATCGTTACAATAATTCATTTGAATGAACTAATTTTTAAAAACAGGAACAACCATATATCTAGATTGTGTCAAAAATAAGAGTTATTAGGCATTCACTCAACACCAAATATATAACGGGAATAAACATTTTATTTTTAAATATTTATTCTTTTGCAGTTTATGGATCATAAATTGAATGATTAAATCTCGTAAAACTACAAATAAAGAAAATGAAAGTTTTTTATTTACCTCTCAAAATGGCAAGAAAGACATTTTGGTAATTTTGACAACATAAAATTGGAGTAATAAGATTTTCTTTGAAAAATGACTACAATTCTGAAGGCAAGTCCCAAACCGTACATAATTTTGAATGCTTGACACGATTTATAGACCAGGAAACCTTTATTATCTTTTAAAAATCTTTAAACTACTTTTTGACAGTAGAAAGTATTACAGTAGCTATTACGCTACACTTTTGTCTAGTGTCCAGTCCTTACCCCTGCTGTTTCTACAACAAGCTAGAAACTCGAAATCAATTTGAAACAAAACGGTAGGGCACCTTACAGGAAACTGTCAGATTTCACATTCAAAGATCTTAATGTACTTGTATTCAACTTTCTAAACCGGTAGGAAGTATAATAAGTTTTAAAACATTAATCATCAAGAATTAGACAATTTGTCAGCACCTTAAAATCAAACTAATTTTTAGTCGTAGTAAAAGTTCTATTTGGGTCCTATTTAGACATGCCTGTAATTTTAGTTAATCCCTATGAAGGTCAAGTTTAATTCTTCAAACATGTAACATTTCGTCGATCAAAAACTTGAATTCAGTCGACGTAAATCCAAAATTCTGTATAACTTTTAACGATAATCCAAATGTATAATTGTCACTTGAAATGTAAACAAATGTTGAATTACAACAGAAAATATACAAAATCTTTATCTGATAGAAAAAAAACAGCAACAAAGAATCACTGTCGGCGTTACCTCAAAATTGTCCAATGAAACGCAAAGTGCAACATGTTCAGCAAATGTTGATTATTGGCAGGGAATCAAAATGTTAGCTAAGAAGGGGGCACCTGTGGCATAATCAAATCGGGTCTTGATTAAAGCGTTATCCACAAAGCGAAACGCGAAATGTCCCAGGCACGCATTGAAGGACCAAAGGGCTCGACATTTGGTGTCATTGTCGACGAGGGAACTCTCGTCTCCTCGATGGCTTTAATGCTGATTTAATCAGAATCATAGGCTTTACCCCATCGACGCCGAGCGAGATAAACATACAAGATGAAAGAGGATAAAAGAAAAGGCGGAGAGAGCCGGAGGCGAAAGTGTGTATCTGTGTAATAAAATGTGCGCGTGGCCATATGGCCGATATACACGCCGATTATTACATTACGTATGTAGGCCCAAAGAATAATGTAACTGAGGGTCCGAAGTGCAGGCAGCCTCGGTTGCGCTTTTGCTCGATCGCTAAATTGAATTCATTATCGCGACTCCCTCGAATGTTTGCAAAAACGCGTAATTCGATTCGTAGGACGATAATTGGGACAGACTTTGCACTTAACAACAGGTCCTTCGAGGGACAAACTCCTGTAATCTTAGATTAACGTCTTTGTAGATAACTCATCTTAGCCGCGGGATGTGCATTTTATATAAGAGTATTATTATGTTCAAGTTTGAGCAAAAATATGAAAAGCATTTAAGATAGCTGATAAGTATTATTTTTCTTAGTGAATTGTTCTTTAATTTCCCTTTTTTTTTGTCTGAAAATTGACAATCAACAGAACATTTTGTGTCCTTGTCATTATTTGACGTTGAAATAATATCGAATATAATTTTTATTATAATCGCGTTGGGTTGATTGAAATAACCAGAAGCGTCAATACTGTTTTAGAACCAAGGGGAAAAAAGTTAAAGCTGAAATATCAAATTACCCTGCACGTCACCTTCACCCTCCCCAGCAAAATAATATCAAACAATAGGAATTTGTTTGTTAGTTTATAAGATTTTCGTCAAAAGGGGGGACCCTGGCACACACCTACATCAACATCAATTTTTCTCAAATATCCATATTTTATTTTTATATATACTACACATTATCAGGATAATAAAAAAATGGTTTATTTAATAATTTTTTTTCACTGTGTAATATAAAATTAAATTTCATAATAGCTTAAAAAGATCAGATGTTATTTTCATTTCATTTAAGTGAATGAAACACTTTAAAAATAATCAATAAATTATGTGCGTTTATAATTTGAAAACTGAACTCAGCATAATTAATTTGAAATCATTTTCATGTTTCGTGCCTTGCCTTTTTCTATTTTTGTTACAATATTCTATTTTCTTTGCACAGTCAATTATTTATGCGTTGAAATCCCTTTTCATTCAGAATACATTTCATTCTTCCTTTATATGATTACCATGAATATAATTAATATTCTACAAATCGATTGCTCAATTATGAATGGCTCATATAGCTCTCGCGTATTTTTATTTATTTGTATTTTATTTTATTTTATTTTTTTGTTTCTATGCAAGGATATACATAAATCTATGATTTTGGATATTACTTTTATAAAAATGGCGTCTTACGCCAATTAAGGCTGAAATGTTTTTATGAAAAGCTGCTTGCGTGTTGGAAGTTCATCTTCGTATCATCGTGACGCACCTCAAAATATGTAACCAGCCCTTAACTGATTACACAACCCCCTGATGTTTGTGGTCAGTCAGTTGCGCACGCAATGTAAGCATTGACTTAGCTAAAATACTTGGCATTTCAAATTAAAATTACTTAACGCAAGGTATTTTGACTTTTTCATTCTTTTTTTTAATAATTACGTAATAAAAATATATGTAAATAATAAAAGGTTCCTAACAATTGGTATATTAATGCATTGAAAATGAGTACAATAATTCCATTTATTCTCAACAAAATGAATAAAATTTTTAAAATTTAATTTGACATAATAAAGACAATAAGAAGGAATACTTTATCGATGGACTCGAAATTATCTTATGCTACTGAAGTCACAATGACGCTATCTGCAAAGCCGTGCTTTTGCGTAAAGCTGGATTTGTCGACACTAAAAAGGGATGTCCTGATAATCAGTAAAAACACTGCACGCGTCGTGCTTATCTTGCATAAACTTTTTTTATACTTTTTTACTCACGTCCCCGTGTGAACTACTATCGGCTTATTACGGCCGGTAAATATCCCTCCGCCTTTTTATGTATATAGGTATACCTATATATTACACCCGTATACAAATATTGTACTAGATATATTAAGATTTACGTACACAATAACGTTAATGTTCGCACATTGATGGGAAATTAATAAACTTTCATTAAAATTATATTTTATTTATTTAACGTTTCGGCGAACCATACTTTTTTCTTATATGAATTAATTGTATAAATACAATTTTTATGATGTAACTTCGCACTTCTATAAAATGTACATTTCAAAAGATTAATTTACTTTAACTATAACATCTAATTTTCTATGCTATTATAAAATTATATTGTCTACTTTATATTAAAAAAAAAAAAACTTTTTTTAATACATACAAACTTTGATTTTACAATTTATATTCAAAATTTTGTTTTTATTTTCTTTTATTTATTTAACTTAATTTTTAACCAATTGTCTTCTTATTAATGGTTAAATATGATTAAAATAAATCTACTAAATGTGTAACTTAACATTTATTGATATTAACATTAAGCTGATATTGACTTTGTCTTGCTGTTGTCTCAAAGAATAAGTGAAAAATAAGAATGTTTATTTTTTCTTTCAGCATATGCATCGTTTTGTTCAAAGCCGATAATTAGCCGCACATTCAAAATTTGATGCATAAATACCGTATTTTCTATTAGCAGTTTGAATTTCATTCGGTGCATGTTTCATCGGGCATGAAATTAGACACAAGGGAGGTTTGCAATGCGAACAATAGCATGCAGATTTGTTGCAAGTTTTACCGGCATATGGGACACAGATCATCGCGGTTATCATCGCCACGATCTCTTATCAACGTCGAGTGGGGGCGGCCAAACATGCGAGAGGCCGAAAAGTGAAAGAAAAAATAGGAAGCACGTGCCACCATATGGTATAGAAATAGAGCCAGCTGGCGATGTCAGAAAATCCTGTGTTTCTTGTTACGTACTTTATGACGATGCTCCTCTTCACGTGCATATCTCAAAAGCGGCGCCTCGAGAGTGCGTTTCCACTTTTGAATTATGAGACGTGCGGCGATAATCGGTGATGGAAAATGGTTTTAAATGTCAATACTTAAAAGAAGTTAAAACATCAAACATGTGTATAATAAATAATATTTTAGGCATTTTTGAAATAAATATAACATTTTATTTTTAATTTATCAACAAAGAAAATTTTGTGTTTATGTAGATTATATTTCTTTTACTTTAAAAACAAAGTTACCCCAATTGGATCGGTGTTAACATTTATTTTATAAACGAAGGGTTAACTTATGCACGTGCTCCAAAAATGATCGAGTAATAATGTTTATGTAACTGTAGCTTCATGTTTAATTATAATATTGTGAACATGTACATCCTCATTGTAGACAAAAAATTATTTCCCTTTTGTGTTCGTTATTGAAATAAAATGGTTTTCTGAAAACATCTTTTTATAATTTTCAAATTAAAATGTTAATTTCATTTTATTGAGAAATTATTCATCGATTTTTATAGTTAAAAGAAACAAAATTTGTGCGCAATTCGGCAACCGGAACGAGTGACGCAAGAAGATTTGCGGACAATCGGGCAACTTCCGGACACGCGGCGAATCCGCAATTAATTCATTACCGTTATCGCAGTGACTTTCTCAGTGATGGGGTAATGTCGGCAAAAGAGCAAAGCCGGACCTCCGTGGGAGCCGGCATTGTGCCCGGTTTTTGAGGCGAGGGGGTCACGGGCCTGCGACGACACGCGACCAAGTGCTCGAGTCGACCAACGCCACGCGACGTCCCAATTGTCGGATATCGTGTGCTTCAACATTTGGCGCCTCGCGTTAAAAAATATACACCGAGCCTTATTATTATGCCTCGACGACGCGTAAACACGCGGTCAGGGCTCTTTGTTTGGTATGTCCAGACAGATTATCGATGGATCTTATGCTTTTTTGGGGTAGATTATATTTGGATTAGTTGTCACTATTAAACGATGATACGACGAGAAAATGATTTTTAATGCACACACTAAATAATATGCAAGTCAATAAAACACATAATAATACAAAAATAAATCCCAGCTCAAATTATTTTTTTCTTTTAAGAACATAATTTACTCAGTTAATCTGTTAAAGATTTTGTTGCCAAAATCATTTCAGAAAAAATGATAGAATTTAAAGTAAACATTTAGCGAATCCCTTCAGAAATTCATTTTTGTAATGTTGTAAAAATTAATAATAAACTTTATAGAAATCTGCGCAACATTTTATGTACATAATTCTTGTTATCTGATTTGGTGGATGTTAGCCAATCTTACACCAGGAAATCGTATCATTTAAAAAGCGTATGAATCCATCCCGAATCCTCGGAAAAAAACCGCAGGAGCGAGCTTCGATCGCAATAAAAATATTGATGGTCCAGTTCCGGGCGCGGACAGACTAATCGAGTAATTATTCAGGATGTGCTGACAAAAAAAATGGTGGAACAAATGGAAGAAAGAGAAATGAAAAAGAAATATAAAAAGAGCCCCGCTATTTAGGGACTTGGCGTGGTAGGAAGACAGGGTAATCGACGCACGCGTGCGCAAAACGTGCCGTCACGAGACGTCACGGCTACGTCAATTAGGTGTCGCGTGGCCGAGCGACGTTACGCGTCATTTGTCAGTGTCGCGTGTTTGTACGCAAACAAAATGCACTCATTGTTCAGATCCAAAGTTGCGTGCGCAACTTCCTGATCGTCGCAATTTTGTTCCCTTTTCATTCCCCCCTTCACTTTTTTATGATGAACAATTTTTGCACAATAATTTTTAGCTATAGTATTAACTCTTTTCATTTACCATAATGTACTCTCTACATTAAATTTTTGATTTTTTTCTTCTTTACATATTTTTAATACTTTTTTTAATGATTTATTCATAATTTATAATTGTTCGAAGTATTCAATTAATCATTTCGAAAATTATAATATTAATCAAAAAATGGTTTTTAACAAGTATTTTTGCATACAATTAAATATATGTAAATGATTTTTATTTTATTTTAAAATAATTTCATTTTTTCAAGTCTCTGTTAAACAATTTATACCTCTGATTGATAATATCTGTCAAAATGTAAGTCATCATGCTTTGTTAGCATATTTTTTGTTACAAATTCTTAGAGAGATTTTTCATCATCTGAACTGTATACTTTAGAAATGTATTATGAGTACAAAAGATTGTTCCAGAAAGAAGTATTATAAATTTTGCGACCCCCCTGAAAAAGATGAACCACAAATTATGATATGCATTTCGTATGATATCAAATAATTTTGATACCCTTTGAATAAACTCCCCTGCTTTTATTAACATTCGTTAAATGTACTTTCCCACGAAAACACCCCTTGAAATTGAAGCCGCGGTTATCGATACCTTGAAACGTGTCATTATATTTTCCACGCTTTCACAACCATGTCTGATATCAACGTAATGGACTCTGTTAATATTAATAAAGTCTTTCTTTGATAAGTATTTGATTGATTGAATGAAATAATAATATTGACATTTATTATTTTCAAAAGTAAATCAAAAAAGTATCCAAAATTTTTTATGAATTAAAAGCTTTTTATTCCAAATTACAAAGTAAAATCATTTGAATGGTATAGTCAATCAAAGAGATTTTTTAATAAATTAGAAAAAAAACAACTATCATAATTTTTAAAAGGGCAATTAATTTTACGGTTCAATATTTTTCGGAATACGATTAATTAATGACGAATCAGTGTAGAAAGAAAAAGCGTAATATCATCGCTGGTAATGATTTTTGTGTAGCAACGTAAAAAATGGACTGAACAAAAAAGTAAGCGCAATATATTTTTCATTGGCTTGTAAAAAGCGTGGATGATTCAACAGCTCTCGTCTGTTCGTCCTAGATGTTATAATAGCACCAGATGATACCGCAAGGTATAAAAGATTACCGCGTGTTTGTTAAAAGATTCGCTTGTCTGTTTCCTGTGGTGAAATGTTAAGTGCATTCTTCTATTATGCAGACCACTTTGTGTAAACTTGACGTGCGTTTCTCGTTGAAATTGGACTTTCCTCAAAGCGGCACGCAAAATTTTGATAACAAGATTGACAACTCAGTGTAAAGTGTCTCAATTTAAGACATCAACAAGAAATTCTTAAATGTTTCTTATTCGGTAAACATGTTTTTTATTTGCAAATATGTAGTATTTCGTATTATTTGTTGCAATGTTTTTTTTCTTTTTAATATAACAAATTTATCTAATATTTTTTTAAACTTCATTATTATTTAGTACAGTGATTTTTCGGAATTGGACACTAATGAGGTGTATGAAATTTGACATCTATTGACGTGAATGTCAATAGTTGTTTTTGTCAATAGTTTTAACGGGCTTCTAATTGTATTATGTAACTTTTGTGAAACGTATTGAAAATGTTTAGTTAACTTAAGCCCATTATTTTCGTCACATTAATGCCATTTCTCTGAAATTATTTTTAACATAATGGAGAAAACAGCAAATTTAAGCAAATTCGAATTCTTATGCAAAGTTTTCTGCCTCATTACTGAGAATTATGATACGAAATTATTTCAAACGATCAATAACAAAAAAATTCTGTTATCTCTATTTAGACATTTTCGTGTTACCAATTCGAAGCAGATAAGAATTATTAACTCTTTAGACTTGTAATTAATTCAGATGAATTAAAAGTCATCTTTATGGTCCCCCTAGATTGGAGTAAATTTTTGTTATAAAATCACTGTACTATCTTTTAATTTATGATTCTCGTTTGACTACTAAAACGTTTCGATGACTTTTTCGTTCATCTTAAAACGTATTACTTTGAATATAAAAATTACTTTTAATTGTTCCATAATACAACCACAATTGTGCCACTATTTTCGAAAAAATAAAACAAAAAAATTTCAAATATTTGTAAATCTATTTTTACACGAGAAAAAAACTAGCTGACCCCAATTAGAGACTAATTTGGTCGATAAAATTTTTACTGATTTAACAACTATAATTAGATAAAAAGTGTACAAGTGACAGCCAAATATTTCAACTTTGACATGTGCAGATTAACAGGAAAGTGTAATATAAATCAGCAGAAACGAATTTCAAATTCTGCTGCGTCATTGGATCGGTTCTCAATTCCGTTTATTTCTTAGAGTTAATCTAGTGCTACGCATCTAAGGCTGCATTATCTTAGATCGCGGACATAGTCGACTACTAATTCGACGATTAGTCAAAGTGAGTTTTAAACAACAAATACCTCCGCATTCAGAGGCGACACAGTTAGGCGATTGGAATGCCCAAGATGGTCAGATAAGCATATACTTAACGCACATTTCCAAGCGGTCCTGTCACTCCTAATATCACGTCATTCAATTTGTGGGGGTGTTGAAGGATTTTGACGTAACATCTTCCGTTTTTCCATACGAGATCGATCTAAACTTTTAGATTATGTCTTTATCGAAAAATATGGGCCTCTTTTTTGACACAGTCAAATGTCTTCTTTGGAATAATTTGAATTTTAAATTTGTTTCCGCTTAAAAATGCATATATAAAATAAAAAATGTACTCATTCTATCAAACTAAGTTTCTGTATAGTTATCCTGCATAGTAATTACTGTATAGTAAAATTGTCTGCATCTCTCTTCTCCCTCTTGAAGACTGATGTAATATTTGAATAATTCTCATTTTTTATTTACAAATGGTTAGTATTCTGTATAATATAGTTAGTACATTTTAGAAGTTTGATGAGTTTTTTGTGGTTAAGTTATTTTTATCCAGATTCTCAGATTTTTTTGTTCAGTTTTAAATGAAATCCAGTTGCAAAAGTAATTTTTTTTTGTTTAGTCAATTTAGTTAAATTTTTCGAAATATAATAAATCCAGGAATTTTTTTCCGGTTCCAAAGTAAACATTTTTATTATAAAGTTGGGAGTCGTTAGAGAATTTTGCAGACTGGAATAGTCCAAATCGTGAAATGGATACATTTTTTATAAAATATTATAAAACATTCACTTCTAAGAGTAACGAATCATGAAATAGTAAAATCAAAACGTCAACTTGTATTCAAGAATGAAAAAGGTGAGCACGCATGTTAGATATATTATAGTAAAAGCGGCGCACGCACCTTGTTCATTCTTGAAGGCGGTTCGACCGTTGAAGACCTGTTCCGGACAATGAATTATAATTATAAACAAACTGGTTGAGTATTATTTAATAAATTAAATGAAAAATCCTTGTTTACAAATTTTATTAAGCACATGAAAATAATTATAACACGGCAATAATTGTAACATATTTAATAATTTGGTAAGTCATTTTTTATGTGGAAACAGCCTTAGGAACTACCCCCTTCCCCTCCAATTTTTACATTGCCCGACACCGAAAAAAGCAACATAAAAAATCTTATGGGATTTGATCATTTTTTCTTAATAGATAAAATTGTTTTTACATATATTATTTAATCTAACAATATCAAATTTTCATCGTTATGATTTTTATAAGTTCATTGTATGTTTCCTGCGTATTCTCAATCATACATTAAAACACCATAAAAATATTATAGAATAATATAATACAAAATATAAAAATAATGATGTTTGATCATATTTATACTTTTTTTTAAATAAATTTCGTGGTTTATTTTATTTGTGAAATTTGAAAATTTTCAAATCTCGTATCTCCTTTATGGGGT
>JABFPM010003899.1:0-13562 GCA_022817325.1 Idris sp. 1 HC-2018 | reverse complement strand
ACTAATATTATATAAATTCAGTCATGCTCTGGGAAATCCAACTTTGATAATAATTATATTATATTAACATGTCTTTAAAGAAAATTAAGTTTTTTTTGGCGTTCTTTATCAGTTGATTTAATGATACAATCAAGCATTAATTGTATATAAAAATTTTATTTTACTTGATAAGAGTATGTATATATTTATAAGTAAATAAGTGTTTAGCTCGTCAATTGTTTTTTCATTTTTGTAAATTATTTACAATAAAATAGCTACATGATAACAAATTATATCTTTAGTTAATATATTTATTATATAATTTAAATATTCATAACTTTTACTAAAAATATATTCTTCAGTTGTTATTCCATTTTTGTTGTGCTTTTAATTAGTTGCGAAATTTTTAATTCCCTTACATCAAATAGATCAATTTTAATTAAATATATTTAATTATTATGAATTTCATATTAGAATTTCTTTCTATATATTTACCATAAATTATTTATATTAAAATTGTTTAATTTTATTTTATGTAAAGCAGCAGTATAATCTTATCATGATATAATTTTTCATTATATATTTTTTTATTATATAATGAAAATTCATTATATAAATTTGATATAACTTTTTAATATATAATAACAATATACCTTTTTTTTACAACTAGTTATAGAGAAAAATGATGAAAATAAAAAAAATTACAACATAAAATAATTAAATAAATAAAACGGTTGTGGTGAAAACTATATAAAATAGATAAAATATGATTATCGTAGATCGATCTACAGCAGATAATAATAATAATAAATTCGCAATATATCCAATTGATTAGGTAGACAATATATACAAAAAATTAAACAGGTAACACACATTTATTATTTATTTTGTTTTTGCACATGATCTTGGAATTGGGAAAGTAAATGAAAGATTAAATATATTTGTACAATTAAAATATATTTCAGATACATTTTTGGTTTTAAAGTTAAAGTTTAAATATTTGATACAAATATTTGTCAACTACCTATTAAATTACAATCACTTTTTTTTCCAACAATTGTTCTCTTTCACCAATTTGTTTATCCTTTTTGTGTTTAAACATTGTCCCACATTACCTCCGCGCATTCTCTGCCTGTAATCTCCCACTCTAAAAAGTGGGGACAAATAAGACGATTTATTTTCATACTGTACGCCGCTTAAAGTCAGTCCATCCACTGATACTGGTCAAAGATATCTGCAAATTAAAAGATCTACATTATTTAATAAAAAATACAAACCTTTAAAAAGTTTCTGTCTCCTTTTGTTACGGGTAATTTTCTTTTCACACCAGTTGGGAAAAGGCTATTGTTATGCCCCAGTTTGTTTTGAAAAAAATTCTGTCCTTTTCTTTGAAGTGAGACAAACGATTTTGGGTCCCTGTATATAAGGACTGCAGGGCCGAGTTTTCGTCATGTTGGGTTCAGCAGCAGAAGTATCACCAGTTGAAAATAAACAGCCAAGTTCGCAGAGTTTAGATTCCGGTTACGAATCTTCAAGTGTTGTTGATATAAGTAGTTGTTGTGTTGATAAAAGTGACAAAATGGTTTGCGAGGCAAGACTTTACAACAGTTACCCGATTACTAGGTTGCATGGCCGTTTTGAGGCTCGGCTCAGATTTGAAAAGAACTTATACAGCAAGAGTTCGACGAATTTCTACAGCAAGAGTAGATATGTTGAGCGCCCGGCAATTACCGACGACTTGGAGAATTTAATATTGAACATTGAAAAATTCAATCAGAAGGAATGGAACTACAGGGACAGTCGGGGAAATACGTAAGTTTTTATTGACAATATCAAAAATTAACGTTTTTAACGTTCTTTTTTAGAACTAAATTTATAAAGATAAAGAAAGCAAAAGTTTGACATATAAAGAATATTATTAAATATAAATAAAACAAAAGTTTAAAATATAAACAATACAATTAAAGATAACCAAAACACAATTTTGAAATATAAACAATACAATTAAATATAAACAAAATAAAAGTTAAAATATAAGCATTAAAGATAAACAAAACAAAAAAAATATAAACAAATTAAATGATAATAAAACTTGATTAAACATTGTAAACTATGTTGCAGAACCCTACACAGTGCAATTGAAACAGAAAATCGTATTCAACTGGTACAGATGATTTTGAACTTGTCTGTAAGACCGTTAATAAACATTCAAAACAATGACGGCCACACGTCACTTCATTTGGCGGTTATTAAACGTCAGCCGTACGTGATCTCGTTGCTGATCCAGCACGGCGCTCTGATCACCAGATCTACCGTGGGCAACACACCGCTGCACTTGGCCACCACGGCTGCCTACGAAGACTGTCTGAAGATACTCCTGGAAATGAGAAATTCCGGCTACTGGCACTTGTACCTTAAAAGTATGAAGGCCAGTTTGAACTATAAAAATTATCAAGGTAAACAAACATTCTTGCAAAAAAAACGTTTAAATTTGAAAAAAATTGTTTACATAATCAATTTGAAGATTATCAAGGGAAACAAACATTTTTGCAAAAAGAAAATATATATATATATAAATTTAAATTTGAAAAACAAATTTTACTTAATGGGTTAAAACTTTCTACTTTGTCACTCTGTGAACGTTATCTTCGTGGAATCGGGAATTCCCAAACCACTTGTGACGAAATCGTTGATTATTTAATATTCGTTCATAACGGGATTCAAAGTTTCATACACACATCAAAAGAATTAAACGACAGTAATGTCTTTATCAATTCACGAATAAATTATTTTTATTTTTAAACTCAGCTGAGATGTTATGTCATTTGAAATCAAAGTTTATTATTAATTTTAATTGTTGTATGCATTTTCATTTGTATAACTACATTGTTTGTATTTTCTGTAAAATTTAACATTTAGTTTTATTATTAATAACTGAATTTATATATATATATATTAGTGATGTCAAATGGAAATCCCAAAGTCTCGTCATCTGACAACATAAAAAAAAGATTTTTAACCATTAACTTTCACCGATTCGTATTTTTTGTTTACTTTTCTTGTTAAATACACTTTATTTAACCGAGTTTTTGCAAAAAAACTCACAGTTTTCCTCTTGAAATTAATATTTTCCCGAACAAACTGATGAGAAATTTATCTTTTTCAACGAAGCAATTTTTTTTCTTTATTTCGCAGTGACGTTTGGGTATTTCCACTCTTCAAAGTGGCTAATTTTGTGTTTAAGAATTTGTTTCGGGAAGTTTGCCAAATGTTTTTATATGCGAATCACGCGGAATTTTAAATCAACTTTTGCTATTAAATAACAGAACAAAAGGTCCTAAAAACTTTCCCGCTATTAACATAAAACGTCAGACAATAGTTGATTAAATCAGTTTTTTCCCTTCAAAAATAAAAATAACTTTATGACTAACGTTGTACTTTTCATACAATATTAAAAACTTACAAAAAGACAATGTTTCCCGCCAAAGTTAAAAAACCTTAAATAACGTAACAAATTTTTCCCGCCAAAAATAAAAAACGCAATTACTAACGTAAAATGTTTATTTTTCTGCAGGTCAAACATGCACACATATTGCAGCAGTAAGTGGGAATTTGGAAATGATGAAACTGCTCGTAAAAGCCGGTGCAGATATAAATGCCCGGGACGGTCTTGGCGGAAGAACGCCGTTAATGTTTGCGATTTTGAAGCGGCGCCGAAATCTCATCGAGTACTTCCTCGCCAGCAACATCGATTTCGAAGTGAAAAATTTTCGCGGCCAAACCGCGTACCATGTTGCGCTCGGCGAAGAGGACGACGAAACCGCCGAGGACCTCTTGGACCTGGGCGTTTCTTCGGCGCCGCCGACTCTTCCTTCCGGCAACTGTGTTTGCAGCACCAGCGAGTCTGACTGTGAGTCCGAGGAAATGAGCGAAGAGGAAGTGCAGGAGGAAGAACAAGAGCAAAAGGAGGAAGAAGAGGTCAATACCATCGACGACGACGATGACGACGACGACGATGACGACACAAAACTGTCGGTTTAAAACTCAAATTTTAAATTTAAACATTACCTTTGAACTTTGAACGTTAATTTTTAAATTTTAATATTTAAATTTAAACTTTGAGGTTAAGATTTTGTAAATAGAAGTCGTTTTCTTTGTTATTTCGAAATTTATTATGCAAATGTTTATGAGATAAGAGAAATGTAAATAATTTTGTGTATTGTTTGGTTTTGTAGAAATAATTTATATATATATATGCGTGTACAAATTATGGTACTTATGATTTAAGTATCGAGAAGCAGTTAATGTTGTCTTTAAAATAAGAATTTTATTTCAAAAAGTAAATTACTTTAATTTAAAGATTTTGTGTTATTTAAAGACAACATTGCTGGAGACTTGTTTTTACAGTGATATATAATAAATGTTCAGTATAATTCGTGGATTTTAATGTCAAATCTTGTGGTTTGCTAAAAGGCTGTTTTGTGTTTAAGATTCTAGATTTTAAGTTTGATAATTCATTTTTGTTATATATACTACAGTAAGTGAAAATTAGTTTTAAGAAAAAGAAATACCAGATTTAATTACAATGTTATATATTTTTTACGAGACACATTTATTTATTTGCGAGGAAATATTTATTGTAAACATACAACGAACTGAAAGTTATATCATATAATTTTCATAAATAAAACTATTCAAATTAACATTTCAGTTAACTTTTTTACATTAAAAACCCCTCCACTTTTTCTTCCCATTTATAAACTCAATTTTACATGAACTTTTTTCTAATAAATTTGAGCAAAGTTTCCAAGTGAAACATCGCAGAGTTAACAAGTTATTTTTAAATCCTCCGGAGTTCAATTGCCTACAAAAAAAAATACTTTTTCAATGTCTATAAATAACCAGACTTTAAATGCAACTCCAAACTTTTCTAAAATTAAAAACCACATTGTAATGTACGTTTTGTAAATTACGTTTGATCTTTTTAAATTTGCAAGCAACAAAAAAAAGAGTTTTGATAAAAAAGCTCCGCTGGAAGTTTTACAAGAATATACGGCCGTACGACGGCAACGTAGGATGTGTTCCTATTTTCGGATAAAGACAAATTTGGCGTGCGCTATAAGAAGAGGCATGGCTCCCGCTGTTCCAAGTGTAAGCTTACATGGCTTGAGGATGCCAGAGGGGTGTTTGGTCCGCGACAAGAAGGCCAATGGGATGTATGCGGCCATTTTTAGAGGGCTCGTGCAGAGCATCTGAGCTTTTGTGCGATACACTCAGTGTGAAACCAGCAGTCGCAATGAAAGTTTCGCTTCGGTTTTTTTCAAAAAAAACCATTTTTGTTTACTTGTGTCTTGCTTTTCAAAAATTATATTTTACAACAAGTTTCTTTATATTTTCAGATAAAACAAAGTTTTACCGAGCGACTGTTCCGTGCTTCCTTACTTCCCATAGTACAAGAAACGTATGGAATGTAAAGAAGTATGGAGTTGCGCTTAGGTGTATCTGCAAGAAGAAGAGCGAAATATGTAAGTAATTATTTAAATTTAACTTAAAATGTTTAACGGGATTTTTTTTTTCAAATTTAGATAAACTTCTTTCAAATTCATAAAAGTCAAAATTATTTCTTGACTTTTTAGAATTTGAAAAGTTAACGACTTTGTTTAATTTCAAAAGTCAACGACTTTTTTACTTTCAAAGTCTTACTTAAATTGTTGAAAGTCTGAGTGAAACTAAAATTAGCTTTCCCAAAATGAAACGCTGATTCAATGAGAAAGAACAATTAATTATAAATAACATTTGACAGCAACAACATTTCAGTATAACTTAAACAAGTGAGTTTTATCAAATGTTGATACTTTAAGTGTGTAAAAACTTTTTTTTCTGTCTCTCTCTTTTAATTAGGATTCCAAGCCATAGAGTCTCCTAAAAATGAAACAGTTGACGGTGTGAGTGTGTGGCTATAAATGGGTACGTGTATATAGTCACATATATGAATATGTATTTGTGGCACATGCTTACTCTAGTAGAATCTAAAATAGGGCTGGAGTATGGATACCATGTGGCAAGGCCCCATGCAGGACCTGAATACTTTTTAGATCTATATATACAGTGCATATGTGTTATTTGTTTTTTTTTTAATTTTTGCAGGAATTTTCATTGGATCTCCGCCATTTTTGGATTAAGAAACAGGATATTACAAAAATAATATTAATTTTATTCAAATATATACAAAATATACAATTGATATTTTTATATACATATAGCTATATAAATATATATATAGATATATATAGATATATATATATATATATATATAGCTAAAAAAATTTCTCCCAGCACGCATGTCAGTTGGGTTGCCATCGTTTAGGGTTATTTATTTTTTCCCGAAGGAAAATCTCTTTTTCAAATACGAAGTTCAAAATTATAATTCAAGTTCAAACTTGTTTTTAAATGTATCATTTTCGCTGAAAAATTGTATTTCATTTGATAGTTTTCTCAAAATTGTATGTTAATTAATTTTGTAATATTGTTAGTTTTAAAAAATTGTAATCAAATAAAGAAAACATAATAACAAATATGTTACTTTTGTTTTGTACATTAATACATATACCTGCGAATTGACTTTGTTCTGTATGTGTGTCATTGCATCCAAGGAAGATTCGCGTTATCGATTTCTGGGTTTTCATCGGCCATTTCTCTCAAAGGACACTCACGAGAAAAGGACAACAGTCGTATCACAACATCGCTCCTTGATAGCACTAGTGGAAATTCAAAAATGTGTACAACAATAAATATCAAATTCCAAGAAAAAACAAATCAAAATCTTGACAATTTGTTCATCCCTCAAAAAATTTATTTCAAATCCTCAACTGACAATAAAAATGCATATTTTTTAAGTAAATACCCAATTTTTTCCAACAAATATAATTTTTTTTTAATTTAATTTCAATTCTAAATTTTTAAATTGCTGTTTACAAAATTCATCTTTTTGTCCTTGAAATGTAAACTTGTTTCTTTTCAAATGATTATAGGATAATTTTTCATTGTTTCGGGTGAAAAATTGGTCTCTTTTTTCTAGGAGGAACCTAGACCCACTGGCGCACGCGTCTTAACAAACATCTCTTGTGATATGCACATCCTGCGGATAGGGCGGGGAAGCGTCAGTGCAGGAATAGTGTCAGTCGAAACCGTGATAGTAATTGGTGTGTTGAAAATTTAATCATTTTCATAATTACATTTGTTCGTATTTCAAATCGTACACAATCCAACTGGTAAACTCTGTAAAATGAAACAAAAAAAACGTTAAAAGAAGTGATCCTCACAGATAAGCACACGCATGATCTCACACACACACACACACCTTCACAGTATGTGCACACATCCTTATCAGAACACATTAGACATGCCAAAATTATATAATTGCAGCTTAATAAGTGTTAAGCAAAAAGCAAAATATGCTATTATTATTTTGCATATCTGCAAATAGGTCCGGGCAAGCGATTTAAATGAACGGTACAATTCGAGGGTGTAAAATGTTATATATATATGTGTACAGATCTATACATATATATATATATATATATATACATGTACAGTTAAATCCAGCCATATATATATAACACCACCCAGATATTTCATTCACGTAAATGGATAATTATTACTACTCCGTTCAATATTGTACAGATAAATGTAATAAACTTTTTTTATATGTGTACGTGTAATTGTAGATGTAGATTTTATTTGTAGCTGTCATTGTTGTAACTGCTTTTTTGTGCTGGATTGAGTTTTTCTTTTTTTGTTGGGAAAAAAAGCTGGATCCAGATTAGCTTTAGTTTTTTCATACTGGGGATGGTCACGCAATTTTGTTTGGGGCTTGTTGTCTGGAAAAAATTAAAATGAAGTTTGAATTTTGCATTTGTGTATTAAATATCAAAATACCTCACCTGAACCCTCGATTATTTAATTAATAATTTTATTGAAAAAAAAAAAAATTAATTTTTACAAATTTCAGTTACTTTGTAAAAAATTTCGTTAGAAATTTACATTTTTAACGGTTTTTTTAATTGCATAGTGCATGCACTGCAAAATTGTACATCCAAACATAAATAATTAACATTTTTTGTAGGTAGTTCCGGAAACTGGATCTTCTGTATTCTATTAAAAAAAAGAAAAAAAATATTTTTTTCAACTCAATGATGTATATTTTCATTTTTTTCAAGTTTTACCTCTACAAATAGTAATGTTGAATTTAGCGGGTTGAATACGGGTCAAGTTTGCAAATTATATTTGGTCCCCTTCAACCAGCTGTATTTGACGTTAGCCATCGTCTAGAAAAAAAAGTTGTAAATAAAAATTAAAAAAAAAATAAAAATCGTTTCTATTTCCCTACCCTTTTTCTCCCAAAATTCAAATTTTTCGTAAAAAGGGTATTTTTTTGAAATATCGTTAAAGCAAAATTTCTTTTTATCATCAGTTGGTAATACAGGAATTGACAGTTCAAAAATCAGCCTGCGGAAGCTGCGAGACACCGAGTGTGGCCTTTTTATTTTTGCATCGCCCCAAACGCTGCGAGACTAGCAAAACGCGACTTTTCTCAGTGTCGAAAAAACGTTTTTTTTGTTTGTTCTCTGAGAATTATGAATGTTGTCGACAGTTACTTTATTTTAACGAACATTTTTAAATTAAATTAAATTTGTATGATAGTAAACAAAAAGTAAACAACAAATTGTATTTTTTTAACTTTTGAGACATAAACAATAATTGCAAATGTCAAACGGCTTGAAAAGAATTTCAGCGCCGTTATTATTTTGAGGTTAAGTAAGTGTGATTTTATTTATTTGCTGTTTTTCAATTATAAAATTACAGGCGTTGGGGTATTTTAATTGTTGTTCCTTCCAGGATGGACGATCCTGCTCTGATTGAAAATGCCATTCACAGATTTTACGCCACTGGCCAAAATGACATTCACCAGTGGCTTTTGCAGTTTCAAAATTCGAACGAGGCTTGGCAGTCCATTTGGGCGATGCTCAATCCATCCAAGGTCTTTTAATTTTTTTTTTTGAGAAATGTATTACAAATTAAATAAATAATATAAGGAAATTTAGATTTTTTTATTTTTTGAAAAGTGTAGAGATATATATATTTTTCGTTTCAGCCATTCGAAGTACAATTTTTCGCAGCCAACACACTCTACACAAAAATTTCAAAACAGTGGTTCAGTTTACCGGACTCTCAAAAGGAGTATATTCAGAATCAACTGATTGGAACACTTAAGCAGCAGAACCTTAATAAGTCCATCACTAACAGTCTCTGCCAATCTGTGAGAATTTGATTTGTTTAATTTGAATTTATTTGGTTCAATGAATTTTGATGCATTTTTTTAAATTTAGGTTGCAGCTTTGTTGTCAAATTTCAATTCCATGCTGAAAGAGGCAGACTCGTGTTTGATTGATGACCTCGTACAGATTTTCCCTTACGATGATCCAACTACTCTGCAGTACCTTCTGGAAACTATGGTTCACATACCTAATGAGGTGAGACATGAGTTTTTCGAAAATTAAGATCTTTATTGTATTAAGAAAGTATTTTGATTTGTTTTTATAAATTAATTTTTAATATGCTTATAAATGGGGTGACTCTGAATTTTTTTTAAATTTAATTTTATGTAAATTATTAACAATTTATAATTAATATGTATGTATATATTTTTACAAAAGTCAAATTCTGATCATTTTAATGAATTAAAATAGTTTAAAATAAAAAATAATTAAATCGTTCTTCTGTTCATGGTTACTACGACTTATTAGTTGATTTAATTTTTTTTTTTTTTTAAAAAAAAAGCTTGTGTCAACAAATCAAGACACTATTTTTTTGTAATTTTGCAGCACATTTTTATTAATTTCATTGATTTTACCTAAACGTATAATAAAAATCTATCAATTATAAGTTAGAAATATTTATTACAATTGCATCAATTAAATGAAACGATAAATTAATTGAAATGTACGTAAATTTTCATGTTACTGTACATAAAATGCTTTAGAGGAAATATTTTTAACAAAACGTTTCAGGCTTCTTGCAATTGTAAATGAATTTAAATTATTTTATTATTTGTGTCGCAATAATGAGAGTATTGCATCTGTTTTACAGGCTGGTGCAAAGTTGTACTATTTCAGTACAATTTTGCTCCACTTTTATTTATTCATTTAAATAATAATTATTTTATAAATTAATGAGATTTTAGGACATAATTAGAAAGTTTAGATTTTTTTTTTTTTATTAATTTACATATGATTTAACCGAAGTAAAGATCTTTTTACTAATAAACAAAACTTGAAATCAAGAAATAAAAAAATAATGGTGCAAAGTTACTCTATTTAATATTGGGGTTTTCAACGTTTTTAGTTTCGATAGTCTCATTAATTTTGTTTCATTTCGTTAATTTTTGTTATAAATTTAAATTTAAATTAATGAGTACATGAAATAAAGTTTTCTCAGCTATCAAACAATATTTGAAATAAAAAAATTAAGTGAATTCGTACCGTCAGTTGCCTCATTTGGTAATTCGTATTAAATTATTATATTACTTCACATTATATTTATAAATCATTTCCTATTTATTTCATTTATTAATTTATCTTATTTCAATAAATTTACAGTTAGAAAAGAAAAATGGCCCGATGAAACTGCGTTTGCGACAAAACCTCATAACCAGTTATCCAAAAGTCCTCTGGCTGTTGATCCAAATTTTTATAAGCTGTAACGGGCCCATTAAGGATGAGCGAACAAATTCAATTTACCTTCTCGGACTGGAGTGTCTCTCATTTTGGCTCACCATTACGAATTTCCCAATCGAAGTCATGGACCAAATACACCCCTATTTACTGCAATCCAGTGCACGTTATTTGCCACACAAGTATACACTCATATACTACAAACTATAATAAATTAACAAACTTTTTAAATAAATTCTGAATCAGGGAGCTTGAAAAAACTGACTATAATTTTATCATTTTTAAATTGAAGAACAAAAATTATAACATTTCAAAAAAACATTTTTTTTACAGAATCGATGACAACGAGAATGGCAAAGGCTTCGACCTGGCTCAAGAGTGTCTGACGACCATGATAATGAATCGTGAGCTCAGCAAGTACCCGACCCTGCTGTGGAAGTGGGCCAAGGGTCTGGTGGCAGATCTCACTGATGAGACTGCAAAATATTATTACGAATTGCTGATTGGTTTTAGCGAGACACACAGTAGAATGTTACTTTTAGCTTTAGTAGACGAGGCGAAAGTTGATAACAAAGCTGTCGCTGAAAAGTTGATACAATTTTTGCTCAACTGTTCAGGCGAGAAAGGACGATACCCAACTGACGAGAGGTACAATTTTAAAAATCAGAAAAAAACTCAAATACAGCTTTTCATTTTTAAGGCTTCTACTTAAGACATTGAGAAGTTGGTTACAAATCAAAGGTTAATCGATATATGGTTTGACAAATAAAAACTCACATTTGTTCCTAAATGTTGTTTCATATTAAGCAATCATAATTTTGCAAAAACTCACAATTACAATGAATAAAAAGATTATTTAACACTTGACAACGAATATTTTGTAAGTTTAAAATTAACTTCATAATTTCAAGATTTATTGTACAAATTAATTAATTTACAGTAACATGATAAAATTACATTAACAAAAATTATATTTATAAGCACGGTAACTAAATAAATAATTAGAAAAAATTTTATCATTCTGCAGTTAATTTTTTTTTTCTTTCTGATATGTATAATTTACTTAAATATGTATAATTAGTTTCAAAAAATGAAAGTTTTATAGAGCAATTTTAAGAATATTTTCAAAATTTAATTCAATTTTAAAAATATTAATTGTAAAGTATTAAATGAATTTTTTATTCATTGTAATTGTGAGTTTTTGCAAAATTGTGATTGCTTAATATAAAAAAAAAATTAGGAACAAAATTGAATGTTTATCTGTCAATATATCAATTAACCTTTGACTTGTAACCAACTTCTCAATGTCTTAAGTAGAAGCCTTGTTTATTTGTCACAATATTAATTTTCCATTTTCTTTTTTTTAATATGTATTAATTCATGTTGAAAAAAAAATTGCAGATGCAGCGTGTTGCCTTTCGGTTTTTGGTACAATTTACAAGATGACGTGGAAAGTTTAGACAAACCCCAGGATGCTCAGGCCCTGCAAATTTTGAAGCCAATTTACGCTAGACTAACAGTGATTCTGTTACGAAAATCCGAGCTGCCGCTCAGGCCGGAGGACGCCGGCGACGCGGACGACCGGGAACTTTTTCGCTGCTACCGTCAGGACATCGCTGACAGTTACATTTACTGTCACCGTGTGCTCGGTAGTGACTTCTTGATGCTGATTGGTCAGCGATTAACGACGCCTCCGCAAAACGAGCACCACTGGGCTTTCCTCGAAAGCTCCATTTTTGCGTTCACCAGTGTGTCAGAGTGCGCCTGGTCCATTGAGATAAACTACCTCGAAGGCATTTTAGAGTTACTGCTCACGAAAATTCAGTACGAAAATTACCCCCCTCAAGTAAGAGCACAAAAATTTAAAAGCTTTAAATTCTATAAAAAGTTAAAAATGATTATAAATCATTGTTTGACATGTTTTTCCAGGTATTAGCAGCAGCCTGCTCTGCAATTGGTTCTTTGTCCGACTGGATAGGCATGCATAAGAATCCATGGATGGAAAAGTGCATGCAGCTGCTGGAGTCTGGCCTCACCAGGTCACAAGTTTCTTCGTCGTCGGCGAGTATGGCGCTGATTGACATTGTTCGCGAGTGCGGGCCGGAGCTTGCGCCGATGGCGCCGTCCATTTTGGATACGGTTAACAGAACACTTCGGGTACTTAATCCGCTGAATGACAAGGGCGAAGGCTTTCGACTTATGTTTTCTGCGGGCATGCTGATAGGTCAGATCGCGCATCGGGAACTGCAGATTCATTATTTGGACCAGATTCTGGGACATTGCTTGTTTAAACTTAAACAAATGATCGAGGTATACAAAAGTTGAACAATTAGTAAGAGTAAGAAAACTGACAAAACTAAAAGATTTAACAAAACTCATGAAAATGAAAAAAAAAAATCACAGTAACTACCAAAATTAAGAATTAATTAAACTAAAAAGTTTAGAAAACTATAAAAACTAAAAGAATTAACAAAAATTAACGAAATTAAACAAAATTAATGAGACTATCGAAACTAAAAACGTTGAAAACCCCAATATTAAATAGAGTAACTTTGCACCATTATTTTTTTATTTCTTGATTTCAAGTTTTGTTTATTAGTAAAAAGATCTTTACTTCGGTTAAATCATATGTAAATTAATAAAAAAAAAAAAATCTAAACTTTCTAATTATGTCCTAAAATCTCATTAATTTATAAAATAATTATTATTTAAATGAATAAATAAAAGTGGAGCAAAATTGTACTGAAATAGTACAACTTTGCACCAGCCTGTAAAACAGATGCAATACTCTCATTATTGCGACACAAATAATAAAATAATTTAAATTCATTTACAATTGCAAGAAGCCTG
>JABFPM010003898.1:0-13563 GCA_022817325.1 Idris sp. 1 HC-2018 | reverse complement strand
TCACATTATAGCCCGAAGAGTGAATATCAACGCGATCGGGAAAAATAAAAAAAAAATGTTTCTATCCATCGCAAGCATTACTCGTTTTAAAAATAGAAATACCGTGAAATCGGAAATGAAAGACTTTAAATGTTCGCGCCGGTTTCGATTTCTTCAGAAGGATCAGGTTTTGTTTGCACCATTAAAATATGCAATAGTCCATTATATATATATATTTTGTTCAGCATCTTTCTCAGAACTTTTTTTCCCCGCTTTGTATTTTTATTGAAGAGAGAATTTGTAAATTTCTTAAGCAGTAATTTTATGCACAATTTAACACGCTTTTAGAATTTTATTCTAATTTAAAATTAATGTTGTTAACAAAAATTCCAAAAAAATTAGTTTACAATTTAGAAAGAATTCGTGTGAAAAAAGAGTTCAATTGAATAAAATGAAACTGGAAACAATCAGTTTTTCGTCAATTAGTATAATCATTGCATGTTTATAATGATATCTTGAAAGGCAGTGTTTAATTTTTTGCTTTCTTTGTAAAACAGTCATATGTATTAACGTTCTCTTATGTTTTAAGTGCTCTGTGATTATCATGTACGATGTAATCGTTTGAGCAGACAAGAGCAATAATTTTAGATTTACTTTGTAGGTACTTTAATAAACTTGAGACAATTTATTAAATTCGCTTTATGAGCAAATATTTCACAGATTAACAAATTACAAATTTCATATTCATTAATTTTGATTGATAAGTATAAATTAATCCTTTTTAAAGCACAAAAAATAATATTACAAAAAAATCATTAAAATGTACCGCGGTGATTTACAAATTAAAATTTTCCTTCAAAGTTCAAGGTCGAAAATCGATCGCAATAATGCAGCGTGATATCACACATATTTTTTGATAATGAGGATGAGAGCTTGATAAAAAAATATAAATAGCTATTAAATGATAATTTGTATACAGTTGTCAATACAACATTTTTGTCAATACATATTTATGGCAAATTACACAACGCGTTTGCTCGTCGTTCATTCATCAATCATAAACCACCGAGATAAGGTTAACGCCAAAAAGTTATTTGATTTTGTTATATCCGAGTTATTTTAGTTTTGCGAGACGATTTATTCTCTGGCTGGATTTAAATTTCTCACTATTGTTATACAAGCTTTTTATTTTAGACCACGCTCTTTTTAGAGAAAAGATTAAAAATAAAACTCGTAATTTATTTCAATTTTAGTATTAATAAACAAACTGAATAAATCATTCTTTTTTTTGTAATGAAATCTGAATTAAGAAAAATTATACATTCAAAGTGATTAGTGAAATCTAAAAAATTATTCTTTTTTACAGGAGCGACCTCTGGATTTTTTGGAAAACATTTCAATGACCTATAGTTGAGATAAGAAACTACGCACTCTTGCAACAAAGTCGACAATTCCTGAGCTAAACCTTGAACGATGAACTATTTCGGACATACACCGTGGTACAAGCATGCACACAACGTCTTAATATTAATATGCAAAGCAGACGAGATGCGATTGTCGTACGATAATGCTGAGCAAAAATAATGCGACCATTCCCACATTTGCAGATCTCGCAGACATTTTTATCGCCTAAATTCATTAACATTGTCTACAACAAAAAAGTTAAAAATTAATATAATAAAATTATTACAACAAGTTTTCAAAGTACTTTCATGTGAAAGATTTTTATACAAGTAAAATATTTGTTGTCAAACAATTTTTGACCAATAAAATAATTAATTTGCATGTAATAACATTCATTAACTATTGCTCAAACAAAAAAGATACAAATGAATAAAATGAAATTTTTACAAAAACTATTTTTATATCAAATGAATTTCATGCAGGTGAAATAATTATTTTTTGCTCAAATTTATTGGTGGAAAAATCGTTGAAAGTGAAACAAGAAAAAGTTGCATATAATTAATAATTTATAATAAAGATAATAATAATTGATAATCCTCTACAAAAAGTGGAAGAATAGCCTGTGCGTTTGGAATGATTGACACGCTGCGTTGATTTGTTTAAGAAACCGCGAGCATCGAAAAAAGATGTCAAGGTGTTAACAGCAGAAAGTGCCATAAAGCGTTGGGAACTCGCTTAAGCGCACCAAGATCAGTGTCAGAGACGTCCGTTGCAGTCGCTAAATATGTCACGTGCAGCACACCGCGGCCAATTTTTTTTCATACAAAATTGCACCCCGACGTTCGCTTTATTGTAAACAGATGTGAACAAATATTATGCTTCAGTTTTGACATATTTCACGTCCAACTATCTTTGTATTTTAACTTGTAGACTTTACTTTTGTTTTATTTCTTTCAAATATTTAAGTCTTTTAAATTAAAAAAATACTATAGTTTTTTATTCTTTTTTTTAAGAACAATGTAGTAATATTAGCGTCAGAGAACGGTGCAAAAATGAATTCAATTAGAGTCACTTTGAGCCTTAAATTTGATCTGAAGTGTTCAAAAGCAGAACCATAAAAAATGTTTATCTAAATAATATGCATGTATTATCAGCTTTTTTCAAGCAAACTGTAGAATTAATTTTTAGAAACATTAAAAATAGCTTTAAATTGTTTAACATTTTCAAAAAACAAAGTAAAATTCAGACAATCAAAAATGTCTTGTTATAAAAATTGAAAAGTAAATTAATTAGAATAGGTAAATATAAGAATTTTGTTTTTTAATTTGTTCGATTAATTAATTTCAAAAAATGAAAATTTTTTGAAATTAATTTTTAAACAATATGTCAATTTACCAGCAATGAAGATTTTCATAATTTATTTAAAAGTAGGTCATTCACAAAATAAATAAAGACAAAGTACCGAGTGTTGTCTCGTAATGTAAAAATTATGGAAATTCAAAATTGTTCGTAAATGGAGTTAGTATTTTAAATTAAACAAAACGTTTTTCAAAATGATTTAATAATTGATACAAAATTTTGTTTAAATAAATATTTAATTTAAAATATAAATAACATACAACCTCAAGTTAAACTTACTTGTCGTAAATTGTTTTTAAAATGTATATTTGAGTCATAAATTATTTCAAACTTGCAGAATAAAACAGTACCTATCAAGTATTTCTTTTACATTTATCTTTCTTACTTAATTAAAATAACGTTTTATTTTGCAATTTACAAGTGTTGTGCAATGTTAATCAGTTTATCAGAATTGTGATTAACTTTACAATAAAATTAAGCATTACATTGTAACTCACTAAATACATTTAAAATCACGTCATTCAATGCAAAAAAGTTCCTGTTAACTAAACAAAATACTCCAGATATGCATTTCAAAATAAACCAAACAATTATTGCTCCAAAATTATATAATTTATTTTATGGCAAAAAAAACTCGTTTGACTCACAATGTAAACATGCAGAATCTCGCTGCAGTGTTATTCCACTCGGAAACACGAAATATCCAGACAATCAACACAAGAATTGCATTTTAGCAACATAGCCACCACTTTGTTTTGTTTAGCGCAGGCGAAAAGAACGCACGTGTTTTGCGCGTTGCGCGCGTAACAGGGCGACACTCCCACTTTCGCTGCCGGCGCGCGACTGTCACTGCGAGTGACGGCCAGCCAGCGCGCGGCCCCCACCCCTCCCACGTGGCCTAGATATAGCGCGGCTATTTTTAGCGGCTGTCGTGATCACCGCGCTCGCCGATTGGTCCGCGGTGACGTGACCAGCCGCGTCGGACAAAAAGAGCGCGCGGGAGACTGGGCGCGCCGGCCGATCACGCCGGATCATTTGTTGACATCAAACTGTCAACCGGCAGTGCACTGAGGGGGAGGATCCATCACCTTTTTCTTCCTAAAAATTAAAAATTGCAGTAGTTATGAAATATTTAATTCAAGTAATAAATATTTAAATTACTTTAAAGAGTGTAAAATGAAGGAAATCAATTAGATACAGACGCACAGTTGGCATCCCAATTATGGTACCAGAAAAAATGCCAAATGAAAGGTTGAAATATAAAATTACAATTCAATGTGATTTGAATTACGCCATTGTGTGGATTCAAAGAAAAAACAACTGTTAACATAATAACAGATCCAAAAGATCAAATATAATCCGTCCCTCGTATACAGATGTAAATAAAAGCAACATATTATGAAGGATGGAAACAACAGGCTTTAATAGTTCAGGAATAATAATTGATTTATCATATGCTAATGGCAATAGCGCTTCGACGAAGAAACGAATGACATCGAAAATATATTCAGCCACTGTAACACAATGCTATTTTAAAGATCAAATATATTCAAAGTCGGGGGGAAAAATAATAGAGCCACGGGCTGCACATTAGTCGTGCAATTGGAGTGAACATGCAAATTACATTAGTCAGCGTAACTAATCGACTAATATGAATGCCGATGCTAATTTCGCATATCTCCGAGCGATTCGCGAGTATTCTATGGTAATAATGCCCAAGATTGCAGGCATAAAAGTGTCATACGCGCGTGCGCAAACGGCAACTATATAGTTATATATGTATATTAATTTGCACGGAGCTTTCAAAAAGCCTTGGCGAGTATGCTCTTTTATTTTCTGCGATTCGCCGAATACGCTGTGAACAAAATTATTACAACTTTATTGTTATTAATCACAAACAATTGTCATGATTAATCAAGACTGACTGAACAAACGTCTCGTTTGTTTCTTTTCCGCTAAAATTAATTGCTTTTCATTTTTGATTGATTGAAATCGAAAAAACTATTATAATGAAAAATGTTTATCCTTTTTGAAGCTGATTTATATTTAGGAATTTATTTTGTCAAATGAAAGTAATGTAGAACTGTAAGAAGAATAAAGAAGAAATGTGCTTTGAAAAGCTGATTGGAAAAATGAAATTAATGTTTGCAATGTTTATTACTTAAGTCACTTTTGTATGATTTCGAGAGAAAAAAAATCATGATTATTAAGTCACGGCTATAAAATTCGAAAAAATGGATCATTCCAGCTATAAGAAGATAAGTCTACTTTTTTTCAGAGAACGATAGATCCACAGATTATTATAAATTTCTTTCAGTTTTTCGATAATTTTGTAATACAGTTGAACAGTTCCTTTCAGTCTCCCGTTAAAATTCTTTCATTACAGTGCTTCAGAATATTCTTGTAAACAAAATTTATTGCGATTAAGCCACATAAATTGTAGTAATTATTACCTCAACATGATAAGTCTATGTTTTGCACGACAGAATAAATTAAGTCCAAGAAATAGTAAGAAATTCTGAACACTTAAATAACTACAAAATATATATTCGATGATGATACAATTATTGCTAAATATTATTCTGGACAGAACGCTGTTGAAAAACTGAAAGCAGAAATTATTTTAAATCTTTAAAGTTAATTATCTTAAAACAGTAAAAAGTAGATTAGTCTTATTGTGGTGGGCAGCTACAGATGTAAGAATAATTTTAGAACTGTTAAACAATTTTTCTATGATATTTGTTTATTACATTTGTTTAAAAAATTCACAAAACTAATAATAATTTTAATAAAAGATATTTTTCTGTTTGTTTTATGAATAAGTTTTTTATAATATTGGTTTAACAAATAATAAAAAGTACTAGTTGAACTTACGATCCTTATAACAATTTATAAAATTATGTAAAAATCGAGTTTAATATCGGTTAGTAAATACGAACTAAATTGTTAATTATTCTAACTTATGAGTTTTCTATTAAAAATGTCATGAACACATGTAACTCAAAAATGAAAAAAATGAGCAAAATTGTTAATTTTTCATTTGTGTACTTTATTTACATTAAATTATTGATTTATACAAATTTTACTCACGCAAATTCAATTTCCAATCTCCAAATCTCCATCATGTTTAAAATTTGTATGATCTGAAGTTGAAAAATCTTACTGCACCAACTTTGGTTAAAATACAGTTTGACCTAAAATAATGTAAATTAATTAAAAATCGAACGAGAAAATAAAAATGTTAATTTATTAGCATAGTGAATTTTAATTTTACTGTTAATTTGTATTTTAACCATTTTTAATTTTTTCAGAAAAAACTGAAATAAAAAATAATAATTTGCTAAGCAGTTCTTATTATTATTATTATTTATGTGTATATCTAACCTTAAAACCACGTTACAAATAATAATTGTTTACTTGCTGTCGCACTTCGACAAAAACAATCCTTTAGTGATATAAAATAAACATTTAAAAACTTAAACTGACATTCAAATACTTACGAATAATATCGAAAATATCTGGTTTTATGTTCGCCATTACTGACTTTTTTCAATTATTTTTCTTCTTTTTTGACTTTATTTAAAAATATTCTGTGTTTAAGAAAACTTTGTAGTCAAAAGTCTTATAAATTAATCATTTAAATGTTGAATAAAAAATATTGTGGTGCTAGTTTATCTAGATTAATACTACGCATGCGCCAACAAATTATGTAAAAATTCGTTTTTATTTATTTATTTTTGTATAATAAAAATTATTTAATTCTCTAAATAAAATATAAAATAAAAGTAAACATTTAATAATTAATTATTTTTCTTAATCATTAAAATAAATTTAAAATTGGTGTAAAAATAGGTACGGCGCCACTGTGCATACACAATACATTTCGAAAACATCCCCCTTTCTCATCATCCAATTAACGCTCAGTCAAAGTTTCAACAATCAGACCTATTCGCAAATCCGCATGAACACATACTTTGTAATGCGTTGATACAAGAATAAGCATTTTTAGACTTTTTAATCGAGTAATAAATCATTGATAACACTATTTCTATACAAGTTTAATATAAAATCTGTTAATCTTATATATTGGTAAGTAAATAAACATTTTTTTCATTTTTTTTCAAAATACATCAAAATTAATAACGGACACGTGGAATTATAAAAATGCATGGATTTTAACGATTTTTTGGTTAAAAACCATTTTATTCTTTCGAAATTGTTTGCTTTAATTGAAATACAGTAAACTAATTTTTGTAATTAATTTTTTTATGAAGATTATTTTATGCATGATTTATTGATAAATTGATAAAAATGTGTCATTTGGAGACAATAACTTTTATTGTCAGAGTTCATTGTTGTGATGGTTCAATCATAACAAACAAAATGTAAACAATGTTTTGACTTTCACGACCTGTAATACGACTTTACGATATTTTAATATTTTTTTTCAGTTTTTAAAATATTCATAAAATTTAAAATTTCAATAATTATCGCTGTATTTTTTAATTTATTATTTGTTGTCAACTTTTTTTTTTAAATTTAATTTTTTTATTTTTTATAGTAATATAAAAAAGTTAGATTGTTTAATAAAATTTTTGTATTCTTTCATCAGAGAAAATGGATTCAATGCCGAGAAACAAGTTTAAAAAAAATTCAGAACCCGTAGACGACTGGTTGGCAAAGGAAGGGTACTTTCGGAAAATGGCACCCAAGGATTCGACCTGCCTTTTTCGCGTCGTCAGTGAACAGATATATTTGAGTCAGCTTGATCACATCAGAGTCCGAAAAGAGTGCGTCAATTACATGCAAAGATACACAGACATTATTGAAAAGGTAATTTTTTACAAATTTAAAATAATTCTTTTTTTTTAGAATAAGTTTGTTACATTCAAATATTTTATTGGATTATTGAAAGGTCAAAAACATGAAAATATAAAGATCAATAACTTAATATACAGACAAAAAAAATTATCTTTTTCAAAAAGAAAAAAAAATCAGTTTATCTAATTTTTCAACTTACACGAATTTTGTATTTATATCTATTAATCATCAATTAAAGTCTCAGGACGAGAATAAAAAAATCTTTGCATAATAATTTTTTATTTCAAGTTTAATTTTATATGATATTTACTCACAAACTTACAAAAAGATTTAAGTAATGAATTTTTATTTGTAAAAAAAGTACATTATCTTGAAAAATTAACAATATTTATTAGTAAATAATTTAATATTTTTTTTATTAAAAAAGAAAAACTTTTTTTGTAAAAAAAGTAAAAGTAAAGAAACAAATATTCTTATTTGTTAAGAAAGGTTATACATTTATTTAAAAAAACTTAATCTAATAAATTTATTATTTTTCTTTTTTTAAGAATGTTACAATTTCGGTGAAAGACTATCTAGACCAAATGTCGTGTTTAACTCAATGGGGTGGTGAAAATGAAATCCGAGCCATGTCTCTTCTGTACAAGGTGGATTTTGTTGTGTTTAACGCGCTAAAATTTACGAAAACTATTGTTACCAATAATGAATTTGAGAAGAAAATTTACTTGTGCCACACACCTCCAAGACAGTACGACGCAGTTTACACACAGGAGTATATATCTAATGCTGCATTCTGTCAATGTAATTATATTTTATAATTTAAACAAAATAGAAAAACATTTTGTTTTAAAATATTTTATTCAATTAGTTAATAGTTTTGATATAATTGACACTGTATTTTACTAAAAATTATTGTTTTTAGCTATTGTCTATCAGTCCTTGTACAAATCTGTTTTCAAGATGGATGACATAGATAACACAGTGCACAAGATGCTTCACGAAAGATCACCGGAATATCGACACGATAAATATTTTCTTAAAGGAAATGTAGAATTCAGAGAGTAAGATAAAATTACAAAAATGTAGATAAATTGATAAATATATTAGATTAATTTATATTTTAAATAATTACAGACAACTGAAATTAGAGCTTTACAACAAACTTGAGCATAAACTGGAAGACTGTGAGGAAAATGAAGAAAATCGCGGAGGAAATTTTGGTTCTGCTCCTTTTCCTTACAGAGTTGCCAAAGCTCTCGATCCTCACATTTTTCGAAACACCGATTTGGACATTTGGTTTGAACTTAAACGAGGTAATTAATTTATTATTTTCTTTTGCAATTATAAAATCGAACAAGTATTAATTGAATAAATACAATTAAATATGTAGAAGTAAAAAATTCTGGATGGATCCGATTCAACAACGATTTTCAAATTGGTGCCAAGTGTTTGGTACAAAAAACTGTGCTGGACAAGAAAAATGAAAATTTAGACAAGGAAAACAACAACTTGTACCCCAGCGAGACGGAAGACCCGAACGACGACTTGAAATTATCAAAAGTAACTAAAAAAGATGAGCTTTTCTACAACGGTCACATTCAAGAAATGAGCAAAAACGAAGGCCCAGTTGTTGTTTACATAGAAGAACTTGGCGAAAGAAAAACTGTTCCATACTCTGCTTTGAAGCCGATGAATGCACGCAAAACTAAGCAAAATCCCAACTGGAGCAGTGTGCCTAAGAAAAATATTAACCCTGACCAGAGTAAATTTTTTTATAGATATTTATTTGATTAAATAACTTTTAAGACTATGTGAAAGTTCGACGTTCACGGAGTTAGGGACTTTTTGAATAAAATTATAAATTTTGTGATTTAAATAAAGATCGTATATTCATTCGAATCTTTAATATTGGGAGAATAATTTCGTTTAGAAGAAAGTCTTGTTAAATGAGAATTGTCGTCGTATTTAGGGACTGCGTTTTGTTTGTAACCTCAAAAAACGCGGTCCTTATTTTTACGCTCATATCTTTATAAAAACTAATTTACAATAGCTTATAAGACTCTTTATGAGTAAGAAAACCAAATGATTTAATATAGATTAATACTTTTCAGTATTAACAAGAATAATTGAAAAACTGCAATGTCGGTAATGTCAGTATTTGACATCCTCTTAAGAAAGAAAACAAATTTCTTGATACAAAGAAATACTCTTTTTAAATCATATAATAGTTTCTATTATTAATTCTAACCACAAAAAGAATTATTGAGAAATGTCAAAATAAATATTTTTTATACTAATTTTATTATTAGAAAAAGAAGAAACACATTTTTCTAGTAGACTTTATATATTATTTTTTAAATGAAAGAATTCAGTGAACAAATTATTTATATTTTTTAGATACGAAGTGGAAGAAAAATTGGAGTTGTTCCCGAAGAACCAAAGAACACGGATCCAGCCTTAACATGCCAAATTTCGACAGAAACAATGGCCCTGTGAGTCGTAAAGATGGAAACGAAACTAAAGATTGGAATGACAACAAGTAAGAAATATTTATTTTTTATGATAGTAATAATAATGATAAAAAAAAGATTAATTATTCTAAGGTTTAATAAATTATAATTTTTAGTCACAAAGCTGGAAATCTGAAGGTTCCGGACAAGTTCAAAATGCAAAGTTTCAATGCTAGTCCAAATTATCTCGAAGTAAGGAAAATTAAAACTCATAAGATTCATCAAATTATATATAAAAATACGTTTTTTAAGTTGTTAATAATTACATTTTTTAAGGCGGCTATTAGCACAACCCCTTTAGAAAATGGTCAACAGTTCGCAGTACCAGATAATAACAGTCATAAAATTCCAGACGAAGACAACAAAAAACACGTGCAAAGTGATATTAATCGAAACAATGTGAACATGAAAAACCAAAATATTGGCTCTAATGGAAACTCTGGTAAGATCAAAAAACAAATTAAAATTTTAAAATACAAGACAAAAATTAGAAATAATTTCCAGTAAATAATTATAATTTTTTTTTAATTTCAACTAGGAAATAATATGTACCAAATGTCACCACAGTATAATACTCAAGAAAATTTGTCGCCAATTACTCCCACTTATCAACCCATTAATCTTTCTGTCTCAAAAAGTGTGGATATCAATGGAAGTGATTTACCATTTTCAGGTTGTGTATTAAATTTCATTTATTTCAAAATTTATCAAAATTATAATAAGTATATATATTTTTATTTTCAATTTATAGAACCTTGTACCCTGAGATTCTTCTACAACTTGGGTTTAGAGGTAATTTAGATTTGATTATTATATCTATAGTCAAAAATAAATTTCAAATTTTAATTTTATTTTTTAATTTTACTTACAGTATTTCCATACTAATCAAATGTGGAATTATCCTACCAACAACCAAATGATAGCTCCTGCTTATTACACCAGTCAGAATCCACCACCAATGACCGGAACTGGAAATCCACCCATGATATCATCTAATGGTAGACAATATCAATCGATATTAAAAATTGAAAGTTTAAATAAATTAAAAACAAAACTACATTTCTATACTGTATATTGTTATAGGTATAAACACAACCAATGAGGAACCGGATCAAATGAGTGACATGAATCGCTCAAAAATGCAATCTAACATTCGACACAAAGATGACAATATGGATCGCAACAGAAACAACATGCAAAAGAATCCCGTTTCACGAAACAACGAGCGTTACAACAAACCCCCACAAAACGTTCAAACTTACGGCATTGATTCCCAAAAAAATTCACGTGATTTCAATAAAAGTACTCCTCACAGTAACTCTGAGAGAAAGGACCAGAACATGAACAAGGATGTCCAGAAAAACAATAGAAACTGTCTAGGACCTCGCTTCAGAAAAAACGAGGGTACTTTTATTATTTCATTTTATTTTAATCACTTGGTCTAACTAAATTTCTGAACTCCTATTTAGATATATAATTTTTTTAATTCTTCTTATAAGCTAATTTGATTAAATGTTATTTTTCAGGTCGCAACAGTCACATGCTTCCAATGCATCTCCAAAAGGATCCAAATCAAAACAAGTACGGCAATGGTAATAACAAAAACAACGAACAATCTCAGCAGTGTGACGTTGAAACAGCGCCACCTGCTCAGCAGCAGTCGTTCAACGCTGCTCCTATTTATCCAGTGCAATTCAACCAGCCCCAAATGTACAGTCAGGTCGCAGTGTGCAGCTCTGAGGCCGACGCCTACGGCGGTTTCTATCCGCAGCCCAACTTTTATCCCGTGGTGTATCCGCCACCCCAGGTTGCCAACGGAGAGCCATCCTCTGTGGGTATGGACGACACCGGCTACCAGATGTACCCGCAAGGCTATATGTACCACCAAACACCCATTTACAGTATATCTGGTGTGCCGGACAACTGGTATCCCGTGGCTGGTCCACATACCGCGTTCATGCCGTACGGCCAGATTGTTTCCCCGAACGCCCCCAACACCCCCAACAACACGCAAAATGCTCCGACAGTTTAACTTGATAAATAAAAATCCTTTACGTAATAGATCTACTGTTTCACCAAATGATTTTGTTCATAAAAAGTTGTACTCATATCAATTTATAGATTTCAAATAAAAGTAACTCTACTTTGGTAACTGTGTAGTTTATGCAATATTTATTTGAATAAAAGTAATTTGTTTTGAGAATTTAGTTTCTTTGTTTAGGTATAATTTAATTTTTTAAACTCTAGAGTAATTTATTACATTTAAAGACTTTAATGAATGACAGTTTTTTAGCTGCATAATATTAGAATTTATTTTATAACTTCCGAAATAAAATTTTAACAGTAGTTAAAATATTTTATGCTGATAACATTTTAAGCGGTCAGATGATCTATCTTCAAAAGCTTGATAAGCTTTTATTGCATACATATTTTGTCTCATTGTAATGGACATCAGGTCACAAAAAAATAAGGATTTAAATGTTCAAATTTGTTTATTATAATATATTCATTAAGATTTAAAAAAAACAGCTCAGTAATTATACAAAAATTGAAAATATAATTTAAAAATATCGATACATAATATTAATAGTTGATTTCGTTGAATCTATGACTGATTTACTGGAAACTGCAATGTGTTATTATTACAAAAAAAAATAAACAAAAAAATAATTTTATTTTACAAAATAATTATTGTTATTTTACTTGGATAATAGATTTTATTTTGCTTGTAATCGAACTCATGATGCAGGAGGTTTTTTATCTATATCAGTTACAATATTTAACTCACAGAACCACGGATGATTCTCAGAAATTTAACTGAACTACCACTCAACTGAGATTTTGTTTACAACTTCTAATTACAATTACTAGTAAATACAAAAACAGAGTTATAACTAAAATAATTAAAAATAAAATATTGTCTGTAAAATATTAAATTATACTTATATAAACTAATTTTCAGTAATTATTTGTTAATCTAACATGTAATGTATAAAATATATTCAAACTTATGCTTATTTATTTATGATAATTTAATAAAAATGTAAGTTTGTAATACTTTTGAAAACTTCGTGAAGGACCGTGTTAGGCTCCTGTTGGGGCAATGTGAGGGCGAAGCGTTACAAGCACATTTACAATCCGGATAACTTTCCTTGAAAGGCCCTGTCTGGGTGTGTCTTAATTAATGTTTTGAACCTTTATGGGCCTATACGGGCTATCATTAATTAATCTGAGAAGAAGGGCTTGCTTTTACAATCATGGCGAGTCCCAATAAATGTTCACTAGGGCGTGTATATTAATTAAAAAATTGACTTAAGTGACAATTTTGTCTAAAAATGACTTCAAATAAGATTTCAGCTATTCAGCTACAAATTCCCTTTTTATTGATAAGTAAACTTTTTTTGTTCACTTTTCATATTTTATTGTATTAAAAAAGTAAATTTATAAAAAAAAAAAAAAAAAACATAAATAAAAGAGGATGACAAGAAGA
>JABFPM010003897.1:0-13565 GCA_022817325.1 Idris sp. 1 HC-2018 | reverse complement strand
ATTTATCAGAATTTAAGAACTAATTTTGAATTATTAATGATTACTATAAATAATCTGTTACATGATGTCAATTTTTAATATTCTTGTAGTTTAACAATACAGTGTACACATTGAGCAATTTCCTCTTATGAAATATGTTGCTTTGCTTTATGCACATTATAAATACATCGTCTGAAGGTGAAGACACATTTTTTGAACAATTGTATAGTTTTTTTTTAATAAAAATAAAAAATTACTTATATAAAAAAATATTTACAAATGAAAATTACAAATAAAATGAAATCGTTATGTCTGTATTTCTGCAAAATGACAAAATGCGTGTTTATTTCCAAATCGAATTCATTAATTTTTTTATAAAAAATTTAAAAATTCCTTAATCATAATTTTAGAAAAAAATCTTATAAAAAAACTCGAAATGACGTTTTTGATACAGCCATTGGAAATGATGCTTTATTCAAAGCTAATTAATAGTATATTACATTGCATTTATTAATTAAAACGGAGTTATATACAAATCCCTGCAATTTTACGTGTTGATTACATAATAATAAACTATTTGTGACTAAGAAAATTTACAATCGTACAAATTAAAGAAATATCTTAGTATTAGAAGAACATTTTTTCTAAGTAATGAAATTTTTTAAAAAATGCATTAAAATATAATTAAAAAATTAAAATTGTAACAATCTTTTGAAATTTATTTGTATAAATAAAAATATATATCATTGAAAACATATTTAGTAAGTAATTCATCATAACAGATGAAATTTACGCATATGTAACAAATTAAAACTATTATATAAAGCAATAAAATAATACTGAAGTTATAAATTATTTTCATCAAGAGCTGAAAGCCCATTTGAGTTTAATTTATCTAGACCATTACAGAACTATTTTAATTTGTAACTTTATCACATTAAATTATACGTATCAAAATCTTCAAGTGTTTCGAGAATTTTTGAAGCCTTATTATCTAAAAGAAGAATTCTAAATACTAATTTAAAATTAAATCAAACCTGTTCAAAATGTAATCGAAATTGTAAAGCTTCATATGAGGACCAATTATGTAAGCATACTCAGCAATATTTTGATTAAACTATACCATCTGAATTTCTGATTTAATGAACTAAACAGAGTAATTCTGTTCTATTTTTAATGTTTTGTGTAATTTACAGAAGGAGTGTATTTAATTAAATTAAAAGTTCGATCAATCTGAACTGATAAAAGCTATTATTAATTGACATCAGATATGCTGATTAATCGTATGTACATAGGTATAGTGTACGTGTAAGCAAGTAAAAATGTTAAATACGAGAGGCAATAACCTATTGCAAGTCTACTATTGATTATAATAGAGTTCGTGAACCAGTGATTATTGTAAATATCTCATAACTATTAGGTAGTAGTAAGTAATGACTGATAAGCAGTAATAACGACAGGTTATTGTTTCCTCTTGACTGTGCCGTTTGAACTGCTTACAATTATAGTCAAATAGATGTAAAATATAAATACGAGAGTATTTATTTTATCTGATAAAAATGAGTTTAAAAGTATACTTAAACAATTTGTTTAAATTTATCTACGTGTATATCTTCATTTGTTCTAGCTATTATGCTAATTTGGAATATAGACCTTTTTTATTCACGATTTTATTTACGAAATAAAACTACTGTATTCTTAACCAACTAAAATATTATACAGTTTTTTAAGATCTAGGGGAGATACAGCTAATATGGAAATTTTTAACAAAAATCTCTGTAAAAATATTTACATTTAAATACTATTAAGAAAGGGATATTAGGATAAATAATCTGAAGGGAAAATTTCGTTACATTATTTTGTGAAAAAATGTAACATATAATAAGCAAAATGTAAAACACTAAAAACGAATATTGATAGCCTTGGTGTCAAATATAGCTATCTAAACAAAAAAAAACGGAAGAAATTGAAAGAAAGCAAGATCTAAAACAATTTTTGTATTGAAAATGTTCATAAATATCATATTCAATAGAATTTTAACTTATTATTGTGTTTAATATAAATAAATACAAAAAAATCTTGTTCGTATAATTGAGTTTAAATTTAAAAATAAAAATTAATGCTTATCAGTTTATATTTTACACTAATTATTTCGGTTATTTAGGGAATATATTTTGAAAAATAGGTGTATATTTTGTTGGCACATATCAATCGTGATACTTTTTATTTTATTTAAGTAAACATTTATATATTTGATTATTTATTAGTTAATAAATGCATTAAAATCTGTTTTCCACTTATTCAATGACCAAAGCATATTTTATTTCAAATAGAGTTGATCGACAAAAATGGATGGATACCATAACATATCGAGAGCTCTTACGAATACAGACTTGTTCAAAATAATCAGTGAAGAACAACTCGTTCCAAATCATCACCAAAACCATGTTTTCCCTGTTTTTAATTAAAACGCAATTAAATAAAATATAACGTAAGTAATAAAATAAAAAATAAATAATTTTTTGAAATGTGACAGTTTACAATGGTAATTCGAAGCGTAATCACTCTAGGTGATATTTTGAAACGAGACTGGTTTTGGTGATGATTTGGAATGAGTTGCTTTTCACTGATTATTCTGAACAAGTCGTTTTCCATCGATTTTTCCGAACAAAGCAATTTTTAATGATATTTTGAAATAAATCGATAATAAATGAATTATTACAACGAGTCGATTCTCATAAATTTTGTGAAACAATTCGTCTTATATCAATTTTTTTAAACAAATCGATATTTGTAAGAGCTTTCGATATATAAACGATAATAATTATTTTGTTATATTATAAATGTATTATCCAAAATTTGTAGAGGTCAATTAAATTACATATATAATATAATTATTAACCATTTTTCACGAAAAAATGATTATATTTTGAATAATAATTCATACCCATAATGGCCGCAACTCTCCTATGAAGAATATGCCATCATTAATTTATTTTATTTATTTGATTTTGTATCATTTTTTAAGTAAATTTTGTATCTTTACTTTTATCTATTTTATTCAAATGAAACAACAAAATTTAACATTAGAATTAGTTTTAAAAAAACATGATTTTATAACAAAATTTAAATTCAGAATAAAAAATTAAAAATTACCCTATCTGTACATTTTTTATCTACGTCTTATCTTAAGGTCATTTATCAAATAGTTCTTGTACCGTAGTAACACGAAAATTTAGTTGTTATATGAAATGCAAAAAAGTATACATACTATAAAGTATCACGTAAGAAGAAAGTATGTTTACGTTTAGCAAAAACTTTTAGAAAATTTAATTACAAGTTTATAGATTGAGGGTAAATGAATATAGTTTTGCTGATAAAAAAAGTAAAAAAAGTAATTTTTCAGAATATCACCAGAATTTAAATGAAAATAAAGTTCAGTAAATTAATAAAAAAATGTCAAATGTAATTGTTTAATCTACTTTATAAATGCAAATTTTATTATAACTAATTGAAATTTATTGATTCATCACAGAATAATGACTTAACACTGACTTCATTGATAATACATGAAAATTACTTGCATTTATCTTATCAATATTTTTATTTCATTGTTACCTACCATTATAATCTATAGATTTTTTTTTCTTCTACAGGAATCAATATATCTTAAAAACTACAATTTTCAAGAACCTTTTTAAACAAAAAACTAAAATATTATAAAATTTTCTTGAGGGTCCAGTTCGTAACAGTCAAAACAATGCACAAAGGTTCAACTTAAACAAAAGTCACAAAAATAAACAAAGCTCTACCTAATGTCATCATCTGAGTTGAATATTCGTTTTGGTTCTCTTTTACATTTGGAACTTTATTCAAACCTGTTGCTAAATTTAAATATTTTTATAGGTTGGTTTCACATAGCAGAGTAAAAATATAAAAACGAACAGAAGTTCCAAACTGAAGTATGTAAGATCTACAAGACATTATTCCACAGCGAAAAATTTTACTTTTCATAGATCTGACGAGAATCATAAAAAGGTTCTTTTATTTCTCTTTCTACAAATTAAATTTTAAGCTGAAGTCGCGCAAATTTTATTATATTTTATTTGCATTACATTATCAAGACATAAAGAAAAAGCAATTGTTAAAATACAAAATTACAAAAAACCAATGGATGATTTAAAAAATATGTTTAAAATTTATTCGTAAAAGCTTAAATTATTTCCATTAGCTTCAATAAAACGAAATAAAAATTAGTGCATAATTATGAGAGTAATCAACTTTTGACTTAATTACAGTTTAAAAAAGTATTCTTTTTTATAAACTAGAATGGTGCCGAGAATATACAAATACTTTGAGACATAAAGTTAAAAATATTAAAGAAAAAATTTTATCAAAAATGTATTTTTTTTTAAATTGAAAACAATAAAAAGTTAAAACACGTCTTTAAATTTACATAACAATTGGTTTTTAGTAAATTATGTGAAATTGTTGGAGATTAAATAAACTAATATTCGAAGCCAAATTATACAAATCGTAAATGACTCTTAAGCAATAGTCAAACACATAGTCAGGAACGATTCTTGCAGTTAAAACTGTTCGCCAAATATCGTTTTTATTATACAATTTTTTATGACTGCTAAATGTTCGTGGTTTTAACCTTCTGTTTAATTCTCCATAAACATTAAATTACATCTTTTTAAAAGAATTTTGTTTAATTTTTGTTAAACAATACATTTTTTACAATTTTTAAATTTCTTAGACAAAACAATGCAACATTTTACAAGTAAAAATTCATTTAAAGAAAAATTAAGAGCAATTGCAAATATTTCATGAGTACATTCTCGTAAATTAGCGTCATCTCTCAAACGTAATGTAACGATAACCGCATTAATTAAATAAGTTAAATGAATATTTTTTTCGCTATTTAAAAGTTAAAGAAAAAGTACGATTTTCTAAATATTTTGTTAAATATAGATATTCCAAATAAAACATAATTTTATAGTTTTATATTTTTAAATGCTATTAATTCACTTAACAGCAAGTGAAGCTTACGAGGAAACTAAAATACATAGTTGAATATAAATAAAGTTATAATGAAATTGCTAAAATTTAAATTTACTGCCCTGATGAAAGACGTGATGGATCGCAAAATTATTTTCCGGAGATTCACGCGTCTAGACAGTGACCCATTATTTTTATTGCAATTTCATCAGTACAATATAAATTTGATTTTTTAATGTAAAATTGAATAATATTGTTCTCAATACAGTTCCTTTATTTGCTATACAAATGGAAAAAATTAATTTCACATGCTTAAAACAATAATGTACATATTTTCATTTTTAAACAATTTGTCAGCTTTCAAATAATCAGTGAAAACTGGCGAGCTACAATGCATTTTAAAATACAATCATTTACAGTTAGACAGTTCACCCTGATTAGATAGACCTAGACTTTTTTCACTGATTATTTGCAATTTGTTTTCTTAAGAAGCGTTGGTATATCTTGAACTCACGAAACATCACGCAGGACTGAGCAAATTATATTATCCAGAAAAAAATGGAGTTGGCAACTCCTAGCAGAAACAATATAATATAAAATAAAGTTTTTTCACAATTTACATAAAATATTTTTAAAATGACATTTTTATAAAAATATTTCTAACTAAAATGTTTAATGAATTGCAATTCAGATATATTTTAAAAAAATAATTGTTATTTTCAACAAACATTTTATACAAATAATTTCATATACGAATTTAATATTTTATTTATTTTAAGAGATGATTACAAATCATTTTTTTTATTATATAAGTATTCAGAGACATCAACACTTGTTGCAAAATAAACAATTGATCTGCCCCCCCCCTCCTAAATGTATATACTCTATTTATTCAACTATACACAATTTGTTATAAATATATGCTTTTCATTAAAAATTCCCAATTCATTTATCAGCAAAATCATCAGCAAGACCCACTTAAAGTAAGTGGTCATTCTTTTTCTATTAAATTTATTGTTTAGACGCAAAGTTAATATTATTCATAAATTTGTTTCACAAGATTAATTAAAATAATAATCCATACATCATGTTCGCAGCAATCATATAACGAATTGTCTGGCTTCATCGATTACACTTTTTAAACGAAATACAAGCTTTTAGCATGATTTGTGACTTTTCTCGACTTGGTTTAAATTTTAAAACACAATTTATATAAGGATAACAAAATTTAGAACAGTAAAAATCCATAGTATTCTTTAACTTTCTCGTACTTAAATAAGTTACATTTTGCAAAAAAATTGTATTTACTTTACTTTAACTCAGTTTTAGATTAGTGCACAAATTACTAAATTATATCAAGTCAAATTATAATTTTGATAATTTGTTAACAGTATCATTAATCTTTATCAAAGCATAAGAAATTTATTCAGAAATAATGATAGTTTTTGACAATCTTAGGTGCAAGTATAGTAGTAGGTGTAAATATTTAATCTTTTTCTTTAATCATATGCACTATTATATAATATATAATAACAAGTAATTGTCTGTAATTTTTAACAAAGCTTGTTAAATAAGTAAAATTTATTCAAATTAGTAAAAAGAAAAAAACTTAACGCGACATCTAAAAATACTTTGACTCTGTTTTCCATCTTAGAAAATCAAGACTAAAAAAAAGCCATAATTTGAATTTGAACGAGAAATGAGCGTCTGCAAAAAATAAAGACCTTTCTACAATATCGTTACTATCTTTCATCTATAACAGAATAGAAAACAAAACAAGTAACATTGAACTGCGTCTCAGTCACAACAAATGAACATTCAAAGCAAAGAGGGCGACTTGTCATCAAGGGGAGTGAGCGCAATTTTCACCGACACACATATAATCAACAAAGAAGGCGCGCCTCGAACGTGTACATTTAACAAATATGGCCCCACACACAGACGCTTAGATAGTCAACTATATGGGTCACGGCAATGTGGCGCCAAAAGTCTCGACATCACCCCTGCACCGCAAAACTTTCCACCCTTTTGCGACGCGTATACACTCCCTCGATTCGTGGAAACGGCCTCTTGTACGTACGCGTACTTTTAAATGGATGATTACGAAAACATAATAACACATTTTTTTATCGACTTTATTTATCGCAAAGGCGATTGTTCTCCAAGCCAACGGGGCCATTATTAAAACGTCACTTCCTTGGATCCCGTCGAAGCGACGCCAATCTTTTCCAACAAGTTGCAATTAAAGTTTGAGGCAAAGTAAAATTAAATTTAACTTGTCAAAATGGTACCAAGCAGTGCAAAGTCTAAATAATGGTAAAATAATGGTACTTTTTGTTTTAAAATGGCAAAATATCTCATTGAAACTGTTACCTTTGTTTAAACGCTAAAAACAGTCTTTCACTTTGTGAAAAAATTAATTTTCTCTTTACGAAGTCTTAAATTAATGTTTTAGTTTTAATTAAATGGAAGTTTTTATGCAATATCTGTTTGTACCATAAAAGTATACATTTTTATACTTACAGAATATTATACATTTTTCTGAATAATTTTAGTTTAGACTATTTTTTATGGTACAAATGAATGGTGAAAAATTATGATAGTCACCTGTTACGGCGAAGCTGGCAAAAACAACGGCCAAAAATGTGGAGATGATTTTGTGAACCATGATTGGATTTGTAATTTATACGATTAAATTGACGTATCCTTTAAAACACGACGGAGACGCGACGAAGAGCGTCGAAGTGAGCGCGTACAAGTAACGAACGCGAATGCGAATGCCTCACAGCCCGACTTGTAGGACTTAACGCTTCGGATTCGCGCAGAGCACACACCGACTCCACGTCCTGTGCCATCGTGGCTCACAGGATTGTTGGGCGTGGATAACACGTTTAAATATATCTTGGTATGAGTAAAATAAATCTATGTGCAATTTGACCAACATGGATACGCAAGAGTTTATGTACCCTAGAAACCAGCGAAGTCAATTTTATGACGACATCGAGGCACCAAGGAGCCTGACGATCGTAAAACTAAATATGAGTTTCAATGGAGATTCGAAACAGACACTTTATATAAGCAATATATTAATTAAATTATCTAGTTTGGATTAGAAAAATATTTAAATACTAGTGTGTCAGAAAATTACAATTCACGTTTAATAAGAGTTTCTTCATTTTTCTTACGAATTTTGTGCTTATTTCTTTTTAAACGCTTTTCTTTTTTACATAATAAAAATGTAAAAAGTTTGCTTTAAAAATACAAAATAATATGCAAACTGTAAATATTTTTCTTGATATCTAGTTAGTTACGCTTTTATTATTATTATTTGTTTTATTAATGTTAAATTATTTTATTTGCAATTAATTGGAATGGTACCAAATGTAAATTAAATTTGTTAGCTGTAGTGTTTTAATATTATTACAATTCAGAAATATAAATAAACTAAATACTTGATCTGATAAAAGAATAAGATGTACTTGTGTACAAATAGTGTGGAATTAAATCGTAATAAAGTTTCAAAAAAGGTAAATTTTTTGGAGATAAAAGCTTATTCAAGATTTCCATGAGATGAATATGTTTTCAGATAGTTGTTGATTTAGGCAAATTAAAGGTACATTTGAAATACAAATAAATTTTAATAGATTTTTATCTTAAATTTATTTCTGGAACTAACGTACAATGAAACAAATTTTTATTCATGTCATTTTAAAACATTAATAATAATTTATAAAACAGGTATTAAACTAGGAAATATAAATTATAATTTGAGTAAAATCGTATGCTGTTATTGTCAATAACAACAAGGGGTATTCCTAAAGGAATAGAAAATTGAAGAAAAAGTATATAGGGAACACATCGTTATTGGAAGAAACATTCTATTAAATCATAGTTGCTTTTTAATAGATTTTAACTTGTTTAATTTTTTAAAAAATGAATACAATTTTATTAGAGTAAAAGCATAAATAATTTGAAATTTAAGTTATAAATTTCAACCAATTTTATATCATTTTTCTTACATGTGCGGTAGAAATGGCTTTTTCGCTCACTGTTTACGGTGAGGAAAAGGAAAAGTGACATTTAAGGTGATATATGACTCGGATTGTCTGTCTCTCTCACACAAAAATAGCTTTTATGTAATATTTTTGTTAATTTTAAAAATATTTGTAAAAACGCACGACTGTTTACTAAAAAAACATATTTCGAATATTTTGCGAGAAGGAATTCTTTGTAGGTTATGTGAACTAGTGTAACTTTTGGAAACTGCAATCAATTTACCGGCATTTACATTTTCGTTCACAAATAAAGTAATATATTATCAATTTCATTAATAGTAATTTTAATAGTAATTTTAATGGTACTAAAAACTGGACTACTTATTTCAGTCAAAAAGTATTTCTTTACAATTCATAAAGATTCTTACTTCATATGATTTTATAAATTATTCATTTACAAAGACATACAATAAGAAATACGCTAATCAAAAAATTAATATTTTGTTTTATCACAGTTACACAGAATATATTTCTCAAAATATTTATGTATTTATTATACAATAATTTAATCAGCATATTCAATTATTAAGAGTGTTGGATTCTGTAAAAAATTTTTAATATAAATCACTTGTTGAATGCTCTTGGTACTTAAACTATAAAAAATGGTTTATTTCATAAGTTCAACAGTAACGTACTTTCAGCAATTTTTGATGCAATATTTTAAAAATCGTAAACAAAATGATTATAAAAGTCAAATCTGGATTTTTAATTAATGTGCCAAAATATTAAACAATTGTAATAATAACTAAGATTAAAAAAATATTATAACAATTATTATGTGATTTCCATAAAATATTTTCATTGTGATTTTAAGTTACATTTTATTTTTTTACAAATACATTATCGAAAATTATTAACGTCACTTTAAAATGCCAACAGTCATTTTCTTTTATATTCCTTTATTGAACAATATCCTGTTGTCAAAAACCGAATTCGCAAGCTCTCGCCAAAATTGTTGGCGAGGATTTCTTACAAGATGTATCTTGCAATAAACGCAGTCTATTAATATTTAAAGTGAAAATGTCGTTGCGATTCACGTTTCATAACCTTAAATTATATAAAACATGTTCATCATTCCACTAAATGTAAGTTTAAATACCCTGAATGACATTTAACGTAAAGCAATTGGGGAAATGTCAACTGTATGAAAATATATTAAAATTGGTTCATTAAATGAAAAATCAATACAGCGTCTACTCACTTATTTTTGTAGGGTTTGTTAATTAAGATTTATATAAAATTTTAATGGAAAACTTCCAATTAAACATTTATTCAGAAAATATAGGTTTCCATAATACCAGTGTGGAAAATGAACAAATCCCGCACTAAATATTTTAACATTTTTAGACTTTATGTGTGACATATATTTAAGTAAAGTATGTTTTTTACTTGCGTTCATAAATTTTATTTACTATACATTCATAGAATTTATCGACACAGCTAAACAAAATAAAACTGCAATGAGTTTAGCGACAGTTTGGAAGGTAATCTTATTAAGCCAGGGAACTCTTGTAAGGTCTGCATAGGTCATTTTGTATGGGATGTAAGTAGGCGAGTAATGCTTCACTTAGCTAATATGTACGAAAGGCCAAGTTGGATACTATATGATGTGATTATAAAGGTTACTATTAGACCTTACTTTATAAAGATTTTTCATTGAAAATTATTAATATAGACTTATCATTAAAAACTTAAAAACAGATCCTTAATAAACTATATAATATAATTTTCAGACCTTTACTTTTATATTAGTTTGCCTAATGGATATATAATACTATAAATATGTTTTTATTTCAGGTAAAAATAATATATACAAATCCGAATAATGAATAAAAACAATAATTAAAAATTTTACTTTCATTATTATATGTCAATATCGTTAACTTTGTTGATCGTATATTTTTCTGCAATCTTATTCTATTATTCTCCGTTCCACATCGTAGAAGGTCGTACACTAACTATTATATCATTCAATCATTAAGTTTCTATCTATTTTCAATTAGAAGAAAACATCATAAAAATATTACGAACTATTATTTTATTACTTTTATAGTACCTGTAAATTTCAAATTTATAATATATTCTCTCGACAGCTGAGGATTCTATGATTTAATGACGTAAACTATTAATAGAAAATTATGTTGACAACAGTTTAGATTTCGCTTTAATAAATTTATCATAGTGAATATTCATTGACAATGCAGAATAGTTAGTCGTAATATAAATGATTTGAACAGTTTTGCATTGCACTATTATTTTACATAGCTTAAAAACCACTATTCAAAATTAACTAATCTAAGAGTCTAAGAATTATAAAAACATTGATAAAAAATTGTTAGTATTTAACCCTTTAATGCCGAATGTATCATAAATGATACAACATCTTTTTTTTTATTTTGTCGCAATAGTTTTAAATCTATTTTAACATTGATTTACAATAATACGTTCACTGATGTATAATGATCAACATTCAATCTTTATTTATTCGATCCGTAATTATTTTAATACAATTTTTAACAATTTTATTTGAAAATGTCAATTTTTTTCTTAGTGTATCAAAACGCACCAAAGTGAAACAATATAAAATTGATTTATAGAACAATTCCAACAAATAAAAAAGTATTGTTGTAGGAAGTAGGCATAATAATATGATTTTTCATGAATAATTAAACAAAAATTATTATATTATATCTAAGTTATTTGCATGTGTAATATGCAAATCACAAACCAATTTCATTTAAAAATCAATAAATATCAACAGTTAGAATTTTTTAATTATTTTTCCGATATTTTACGAAAATATACAAAAGTAAATTTACGTTACTTTATTATTGAAATTTACGAAAACGGTCAATTGTTGGGCGCATTCTTCATACTCATTCATTTCCACCATTACATTCGGTTTCCTTCTACAACAAAAGAAATTCTTTCTTTTAATGAAAAACCAATAATGGTAGAATTTTGATATTTTAAATTATTTAATCATGCATATTCACAAAGCATACTTTATTGTTACAAATTTCAGTATAAGCAAGAAACAAAATTATACAAATATATATAAGTATATACAGTCTTTTATAATTTTAAACTTGTATTTGCTTCGAAAACAATTATATGATTAGATTATTATTGTATGTAAAATAAACGACAAAGCTTGATAAAACGATTGATTTGATTGAATGAATGCCAAAGACTTGTTGTCGTCATTGTACCTCCCCTTGGCAGGCGATGAAAACCAAAATAAGTGACATAATAGTACTCTGCGAATATTGCATTTTACCCAGATGTATCTGAAATGAATATATTCTTATATTATGTTCCCGTTCTATGCTTTATGAATCTGGTCTTTCTTTAACCAATTTGTTTGTTCCAGATTTTTCAATTTGTTACCTGACCCACAAAATTTTATATTAAATTATTTTGTTAGTATAAAATAATAAATTTACTAAATTATTAAATATCCAAATAAAAATGTATACTCTAACTGTATATATAAAAAAATGATTTCTTATTGTATTTGGCTTTTATTTCTTAATAGCATAAATTTGCTAATAAAATTTAACAATAAGGGTATACCTGAAGGGCCGAGTTCCACACCAATGATTCTTAAATAAGTAAATTTCCAAACGTAAACGTTTAAAATAAGACCTTCGTCATTACCTCGTCGTTAGATTTCGGTAAATAAAAGATTTTGTTCACTGTTTTAGACAAGATGTATTGCTCCCCGAATTCGGTTGTCGATTTATCTCATCAAATTCTGATGTTTAATTTAACGATATGTAGCTATTAGCAATCTTATCGTACTCTAATGTTTTACGACATATTTATATCAAGTATAACATGTTTAGACAAATCGTATTAACAACAAATACTGAAAATGAGCTAAACTTGTATGAATTGAAATATCAATCAATTTTACATTCTTGTTTAATTTTCTTGAATAAATAATGTAAATTTACACGTATCCGATAATTTTTCATGATTTAGATCGTAAAATTACAGAAAAAAACCATGAAATTGGACGATCAATTTTGGAGAATGAGATATTTCGTCTGTATCAATGAACAGGTTAATTGTCAAAGTTAAGCAAAAATGTATTAGCAGTATAAGAGCCTAACCTGAAAACAAACACTTTTCGTTTGAACGTTCTAATAAAACGTTAAATTAAAAAAAAAACTGTTAACAAATTATCTTAATTAGATACAATTAAAATACCAAAATGTTAAAAATATTACGAATATTTTTTTAACAACAATTGAAATCTTAATTTTCTTGTTATTCATGAAAATTTTTACATCTTTTAGATAATAATAATTTTTTAAAAATCTTTTATTTTTATTTAACTACACTGTAAAAAAGAAATGTAAAATCACACGGTCTTTTACACGATATATCGATTAAAATTATACTCAAGTATGATTTTACACGATATACCATTGAATTTTAAACTTAAAATATAAAATTGAAATTTAAAATGTAAAATTTAAATTTAAAATATAAAATTGTTTTTCCCGCGTTATTTTTATC
>JABFPM010003896.1:0-13566 GCA_022817325.1 Idris sp. 1 HC-2018 | reverse complement strand
ACCGAATAAATAATTTTTTTTTTTTTTTTTTTTGCTAAATAAAGCAGACACGAAATTACGCTGACCTATTTATACAAAATTTCAGAACCAGAAAAACTTGTATTTTCTAAATTTTTTTTCTTATTTTTGTTCGTATGTCCAGCATTCTTCGTTTATCTAAGCATACAAGTGTGACAAGTGGTAACAAAACACAAATTCTCATCACCCTCGGCCCCGAAGCGTACACTGTTTACCATGCCACTCTCCCACGTCAATCCTATCTGGTATTAAATCTTCTCGAATCTCGGTTTTTTTTGTCGGCGAACTTCAGAAGCGACTGGGGTCACTTTTATTTTTTTTCCTTCCTTCCCACTACCAACATGGAAAACCTTCTTTGTATTTCCTCGCTGAATGTAAAATGGTGAGCTGATTTCCCTCGTGAAAGCCCATCGACTTGGGGATTTTCATGACGAGCGTGGTTTCGATTAAATTGCATCTAAGTCGCGGTTCCTCTATTTTCATTATCCACAACATTCAGCCATTTTAATTTCAGTTTAAGGATTTCAGCAGATTATCCTTTGTTGAAATTTTACTTTGTAATCTGCACTTAGCTTGTTGTTTTATTCGTACGAAAATTTTGTAAAATATCATTTAAAAACCCTATTTCCCTTCATTATTTTAGATTAACTATTTTTTGTTTGTTTTTTTTTCAGAAATTCTTAATCTTTGAATTTTTCTCTTAATTAATGTATAGATTTTTGTATATATATCGAGGGTCATTTCAGAAAGTTAGTTGAATTTTAAAATGTGTGAAATGTAGAAAAAAAAACGTCAAGTTATGTGTGAAATTACATGTATGTCAAGTTTCACAAAACTTTTCAGTAAAAAAACAATTAGATAAAAATACAAAAAACTTTTTTCTATATTAATTTTGTGTAAACTTTCATATATTCATTTTTTAGACTTAGCAATGAAAAATATGAGGATTAAAACGTTTTAAATTTGCAATAATAAAAATTGAAACTAAAACATCTTGTTTCTTTTTTTATCTGTGTAACGGCGAAATTAAATTCAAAAAACTTTATCTTTGATAAACATACAGACGAAATTAAATTCTATCAACATTGAATGTTTTGTGAAGTTTAATTATTGAAAAATTATTATGAATTTTATAAAATATAAATGTTGACGATGATTCAATAAAGATATTTGCAAAATTGAATATTGTGGATTAACAAATATTCCCTTTTTTCATAAATAAAACTTTTGCAAACGACGTATTATGGAACTATTCGAGTTTCATAATTAAATTTTAAACTTTGATAACCTAACAAAATGTTATAATTTCAATCTGATTCTTTTAAAAACTTATGTAAAATTGCATATTTTGTATATTTAAACCAGCCTGCCGCACGCTAGGAAGACCTTCAGAATTTTCAATCAAATCACACCTAAATTTTAGATTTAGTCTCCCAATGGAATTTAACTTTATACGGTTAAATTGGAATCTATTTTCTGTAACTAAATATGTGCTAAGAGTTATGTTTGGTCAGGGTTGTTAATATCACAGAAGTGACAGTCGATAACTCTTGACATGCGGACCTGATATAATGGCCAACACGACTCCACGTGTAGAGATTATTTCCCAAGAGTAGAGATTCTTCAATGATAACAGGGCACAGTTTGATAATGGCTACTAAGTTGCCTCAGTTATTGCACACCTGGGAAAGAGTTCGCTGAAAGCTACCAGGGTCACATGATTAATTTCGACAGCTAGCCAGTAATAAACTCTTTTATTTTGTTTTTCCTAAAAAAGACAAAATAGTTTTTTTATTTGATTACATCCAAATGTTTGCCAAGATTTGATTTAAACATGTAAACATAAAATATGCAACAACTTTGGTCTAATGCAGTTACATAATTCCGAGTTCGTTGTTCCCTCGTAATAAAGTCTCACCTAATTAAGAAATAACTGCGTTTTGTGGCCTTACTAAATGGAACTTGAGTTATTCTTGTCAGAGCTGTGGTTGACCGTAACTGCACTTTCCAAGAAATTAAATTTTGTAATGGTCTAGTCAAAAGTACAAGAAAAAAAGCTCGTTTCATAATTTGCGACTCATTTTATATATTACACCCACTCGATGAATGTTGGCAGATTAATTTTCTTTTCATTTTTAATTAATGCACTCTTTTGTTCATTTTTCATGCAGATGATTAACACATTTTGTATTTCAATCAACCTCTGTTTTTTCTGCACCATATTTGTAAAATAACTTTTCACATGCATATTTTTTGTCGACGATTTTTTAATAGCAGTTTGGACGTGTCATTTATTTGCTCTCATTGTTTCGCACAACTTCACAAGTGACAAAATGTACAATGTAATAACACAGTAATGTCATTTAAGTTTGGTAATGCACGAAATTAGGTGTTGCTCGTCATGTCTTATATCACTTTATATAAATGCAATTACATTTGTAATTAATTCGAGGATGACTCAACAGTAATCAAATATGAAATAAAAGCTACATTATTTTTAAATAATGCTTTTCTATTATATTACGTCGAGAATTAATACAGACTAAAAAATAACTTCAAAGGAAAGTTCATGCTTCTTTATTGTAAAAATATTCCCGCACATTTTCTCCACAGAGGATACCCTTAATTTCCATATTTTATATCCTGGCATTATTTTCTTATTAAATATTAAAGTAAACGCTACATTTAATTAAACTGAATTTTCTTTTTCTTTTTTCGACGAGCAGCATTAAAATAAATTAAATATTAATAAAACGAAAAAGAAAAAGCTATTTAAACCTTTTTATATTTATCTAAAAATGAATTGCTGCGACATGGTTTGTAACCAGTCAAATAACTTTGACTACCAAAAACCCTGGATTTCATCCCTACAGACCACTCAGCTTTATAGCTGAAATACAAACGTACTTTTAACATGAGAACTCAAAAGTATCATGCAGGTTAATAGAGAAAGTGCTCGGATAAGCAAAAAAAAGAGAAAAAAAGACAAAGAAGCTTTTTCGAGCATCAACAGGACATTTGCAGTAAAAGTTTGATTGTATTTATGACCGCTCTACACAACAAGCAGTATGATAAAAAAAACTCAAATACAGGCACAATAAAAATGGTCGCAAATTTATCCAATTTATTCTGATCTGCAAGAATCTATTTGTGGAATCTTTTTCGTAAGGAAATCCGAAGAAACGTTTGTCGAGTTTCGTAGTCGTATTTCACTTATTAACTCGAGCACTTCAAAGCGACTCGCAGAAAAAGAAACAAAAATTGAATCGAACAAAATACCGAGCGAATTTTAAGTTAGATATTTTTCTCGAAATTTATTGCCAGTTGGCAAATCAAAATTAACTTTTAAATGTGTACGAGAGACAAAAAAATTGTCACGTATCATTGTTCCAGGTTGTGATGAGCATCTCTTCCTCGCAAGTGACAATGTGCCTGCAATTTTGCGGCATCGTTAGCTGCAGACTGCGAGAGTAACAATGCTGGGCAGACTGAGCACACAATGGCGCACAGTCCGTGCGAACAAAACGCGTGAAATATACATAAATTTGGAGAGTCATAAATCCGGCATTAATACGTCTCCTCGGCCCGCACAATGCCGCGTATTTTTGCCAGAAGAGTTGCATTTTCGAATCTTCATTGCGACTTTCAATTGTAATTTTGTATCACCGTTTATCATCACAATTTATTGTCCCTAATTATTAATCTAACTGATTTATCTTTTCACCAAAAAAAAATCAGAAAAATATAAAAATTTGTATAATGGTTTATTTAAAACATTTAATAATTGATGAGAATGGTTTTACAAAATAATCAGGAATTATCAGAGAAAATAATTTCCAATTCAAATTTCAGCAAATATATACTAAATTTTATTAAAGTGTTGTTTCATGTAATACCGGTTCTAATTTACATACGAGGAATTCTATATTATAACTTTTGATAGCAGTTGTATTACATTAAACACAATGCAATTTTATCTCAAGCTCTTTGTCGATAAAATATCAAGAGCAAAAAAAAATGGCTATATATTCTGCTAATATTCGCGGATATTATTTTATAAAAGCGAACAAAGTGTAATATATGCTTAATGTTCTTTAAGTAATTTACTGTTGCATATTTGTCGTCAAACAAAATTTTTCTAAAATAATAAATAAAGTTTTGTCAAACTTTGTCGAAAATCGAGTTGATTATTATAATCAAACTTTCCTAATCTAATATTAATAATGAATAATATTTGTAATTATTAAAGCACAATTGTTTTCGTATCAACTTTAATAAATACATCATATCCTTTGAATTTCCATAAATTAACCAGCGCATAATACAGAAAATTTGGTGTTCAATTTTCCATAATTTCCTGATTTAATAATTTAATTACTTTCACATTGTAATAGAGAGATGACAAATTATTACTTTCTTTAAATTAATTATGAACGACAAATTAATTTAACCCGCAAAATCAATTTTTGTTCTTTTTCAGCAGATAACTTTTTTTGTCATGAATTACGCCAGTCAAATAACCAATTGCACCACTGTAAATTTTGATCATATCGAAGTTCGTAAAAAATGTCCGGTCATAGTGGAATCCGATTGCACCCCATGAATTTTGCCGTCACTAGTTTCGATAAGAGAAATTCTTGTTCAGTTTAGATTGGAATTATTTAGCAATAAACTGTTAGAATCATTTTTAAATCCCAGTCTAAAATATTAATAACAAGTTCAAAAATGAATTAAGCAAATTTAATCAAGTTCTAATGCTTTCGTTTTTTTTCTTTGTTTTCATATCAAATCTAGTAATTTTTTGTTTTAATTCAAGCTTTTATTTGAAACAGTACAAAGTATCAAACAACTTCATTCATTTTTACTTTCTAATTTGACACCTTACGTACACAAAATCCCAGCATGTAAAGGGACGGATTGGCTGCATTTTTTACTGTCTGTAATTTGTGAGCAAAAAGTCAGTGCAGATAAAAGTAATAATTTGAAAGAGAATCAGCCAATATCTAAAAAAGCGTTAACTTGATTATGACTAAAACAGTACACAATCGCAAAATACGTTGATCTACTAGTTTAAAAAAATACACATTACCGATAGAATGAAAAAAAGAACTCAACTGTGCGTTTTGTGTAATATATAAAGCAAAGAAAAATTCAATAACCAATTGTAAAAGTAAAGTCGCAAAGTAAACGTTACTAAACAAACATTGACTTTTTATCGTTACTATAAAAAAGTATAGATTTGTTAATTATATTGTGCTATTTATATCGCAACTATTTAACTGTATTATTTTGCTCTAGTTTTGTATTTTTAGTTGTCTGCTTAATGTGTTAATTATTTAAAGTCTTAAATTTTAATGTTCAATTTGTTGAGTTCGAATAAATAAATTGAAATGTTTAATTTAAATTAAGTTACAAATTATATATCAATAATATATATATATTATTTTAAAAACAAATCAATAATTGTATGCACTGCAATAAAATTTCATGTATCCGCAGATTTTAATATTAGAAATTATTTTAGAAATTACGAAATAATGATAATACCCTTAATTCTGGTTGAAATATTTTTAAATTTTTCCAATTATTATAAGTCCATTTTTGCTAAGCTTCTTTTAAATTAGAAAGAAAAAAAATAGCGAAACCAAAGCTCCGATGATGGTTACTCAGAAAGTGGATTAAATGCAATTTGGGATATCACCAATGTTATACTAAATCCCTACATTATCAACGATTTTAAGTAGCATTTGTTAATAATGAAGACACCAACTAGACATTTTCATCTGTAGGTTTCTTTTAACTTTCATTGTTATTGTTATTTAAACAATATAAAGAAAAAAAACTCCAATATCTTATTCAGTATAAAAATTTAAAGTGCACAAAAAACCTTTAAAGCTCAGTGCCAAAAAAAACTTTCTATATTATCGACAATAATAAACTTAACATTTATTTCATTTTTATTTTCATAGAAATTGTTCAGTTAAAATTAAGTTAATGTTAAAATAAATTATTTTTATAAAATTTTCTTGTAATTCAAAACTTAAATACATTTTGGATAAAAAAAAATCATATGTTTGAGTATTTGCAAATTTAAATTTCATTTACTATAATGAAATATTTATAATATTTTGTTTTAAAAAAATATAGAAAAATCTTTTATTTTTAGAAAAAATTCTTATTAACTTTTAAACAAAACTTCGCTATTACGCATCGTTTAATTAATAAAAAGTAAAACAAATCACCGGTAATTTTCAAAAAAGTTAATTAAATCTAGTTCAAATAAATAATAATTATTTTTCCCATTAGTTTACATTTTTTTCTATACAAAAAAATATTGTTGTACAAAAATATCGCGAGAATTTTGAAATTTATGTTACAACAAAATTTCATCTCTGATCCGAAAAATTGATTGATAATAATTTTCGAGGGTAAAAAAAGGTGTACAATTGTGCGGTGAGAAATGACGTTTTTCACAATATTCGTCGCAATAATTTGCGCAACCGTCGATCAGACGCGAAGAAAGATAATGGCGGAAATAAGGACGCAGACGGAACTTTTAATTGAAATTGGCTGGGTGTTTGCGATGCGCTCGAATTTTGACATTTAAAGGGTCGAAAACTTACCGGTGAACACGATTTGTCGCTCTATCAACTGCGCAGTTCACGAACAAAATTGCCGCACAAACGCACACAGGTACCGCGCGTCGGACAAATCGCCCGGACCTTCGCAACTTGTGGCGATGCAAACGCCTCGGTGCGGGATCAAGTCAAAACAATTATAAAACAACTGTACACGTTCAGTGTATACTGTTAAAGAGTACAAAGCATAACGAAAATTTTGGTGCAATAAACGAAAAATTCTATTTTTCTTTTTTTGTCTACAAATATTTTATGATAAATAAAATCGTGTTACAAATTTCAACTTAAATTTTAGCCTTTGAAATTCATTTATGTCATTTTGTAGAAAATTTTTTTTCAGGAACACAATGTTTGTTGGTTGTAAACTTTGTTTATTAGATATAAACAATTAAAGTTTTACTCAAAATTCTTTGGAATCAGATCAGTTTTAGATGTTTATTATGTAAAATTTTGTGCTGAATTCTATAATATGATGTTCACATCGGTAAAAGTTATAAGTTTAATTATAATTAAGTTTAACTTACCTTAAATTTTCAATAGATTTTTTTTCTATCCACAGAAATTACTGCTACTTACTAAACAATAAAACAAGTGTTATTGTGGAATTGATGGACACGTGTTGTTAGAAAGATTTTGAAGATGCTAGTCAAAAGAACAAAAAGGACCCATTTCGGAAGCAGCTTTCACTTTTCAGTTTCAAAAAAACATATTCGACTAAAGAATAAATTAGTTATAGTTACTGAAATATTTTCAAGTATTCTAGAATTATCAAAAATTATATTGATTTAAAAATATATACAATTTCGTAATTTCGATTTTACTGCTGCAGTTTCTGAAGCACATAAATATCGTGAAATTAAATTGCAATTTATTCTCAACATAATGTCTAATTAAATTATATAATTATAAATATTAGTTTATTAGTTTTAAATAAAATGTTTGTTTATAAATGTTCAAATTAAAATGAAATGAAAATTGACGTAAAATGTAAATTAAATTTTGTACAACTACGTCCGTTATTTGAGTGCAATATTTTAATAAACAGATTATTTCAACAATCTCATATTATTTCATCATCATGACTCAACACTTGTTATCTCCGTCTACAACTTCACATTATTAGATAATGACAAATTAATCAAAGTAAAAGAAACATAAATTGAATATATTTAATCAAACAAATTCCAATAACTATCAAGAAAACAAAAAAAGTACAAGAATTCAACACGAAAATCGATGCACTCTGTCAGCGAACAAAGAAAATTCTTCCACACAAAGGCCTTTGTCACAAAGACCTTCTAACCTGGAAAACAAATTCCTCATAATTTCTAAATCATTGAAATTTAAAAACAATTCGAACCTGCAATTGATGACAATTAAATTTATCTACAAAATAAAAAGTTCGAACGATTAAAAGTAAAAAGAGTGAAAAATAAAAAAAATTTTTATTGATTTTTGTTCGAAAAACATGTTCTTTAAGAAATTGGAAACATGAAAACAAGTTGCGCGCGCATTCTCGAGGCGCCAGCTTGACGGATCTTGTGAAAGCTGCTCCAGTAAATAGATGTTCCCTTCCCCCCGACATTTTATCCATTTAGACAACGATCTGTATACATTGACGTCACAAAAAAATAACGCCCTTTGTCCTGACCAAAAATTAATTGTCAACAAAATGAACTGTCAATCAATTTAATTTGCAATGTCACGTTGCAGCCAAAAGTCATAACAGCCACCATTGTTTTCGCGGCCATCGACGTCACGAGGTCGTGTTATTATTGTTGCTTACCATCTCATTTTCCACGACACAAAGGTTGTCCACTTCCATCGTTGCTCCGAAAATGCAGGACAAATAAACGTCAAACTTGATTAGCAACAGAAAACAACGTGCTCAAGCGCACAAACACCAAACGACACTGCGAGCCACTGACAACGTGTGACTGTTTACAAACACTGCAAGGTCACTCAGCTGGCCTCAGATCCCGAGATTCGGAAGTTCGAATTACGTCATGCAATTGCAGCGCCATCAGCGCGCTTCACAGAACTAATGGTAACGACTTTTTTCATTCAATAAAATATAAAAAAAATATATATTTTTTTTAAATTTGATTTTGAATTTCTTTTAGATATAATGCTGTTTTTTGAGTTGAAAAAATCATCATGAAAATTCATAATGGACCATAGCATCACAATAGATCCGGAATTTTTTTGGATTTTTAGAACTTGTATCAACATTTTTAATATTTGCTTGACAATGCAGCAAGTTATTATTTCGGATAATTTTTACAATCTACCTGGAACTAATTTTCGTAAGAGAAATTTTGTTTAAAGAGTATATGTTTATTTTTAAAATGTATACATAGAATAATATAGATTTATTAATATTTTGTTTGTTACAGAGAACATAATATATCCTTCAACTATAATGGTTATGGATTTTCTGTCGTACAGCTTTATTTGCAGTTCGCATAATTGATTATGGAAAATCCGCAAGAGTTATTATTTTAATGAATCTGAACGTATTCCTCCTAATAGTAATTATTAGGAAGGTTGAAATTTAAATTATTATAGTTTCGGTTTTCCTCATAGTAACTGTCGTATGATTTTCCATATCCCTCATTTATGGGATTATAAGAGTCTCCTTTGTCAAGATTAGATGCAGGATAATATCTGTCAAAATTAAAATTTATGCATTTAATTAGAAGTGTTAACAAAATAATTGAAAAACAGTCTGGAACAAATTGAATAAATAACTATTTCTTAATTTAAAGTTAATTACAATTTCATCATAAAATAATTTACAATGATAATTATAATTTAACATATTTTTTATCATATTTATAAAATTCAAAAATACAAATATATCACCTAGCTGGATAAAAGTTCTGAGGATAATGCCGATAATCCGAAGGATGAAAAGCTGTACCAAAATCATGGGGATGATATGCTCGATAAATTTCTTTACCATTTCTGTCGAAGTATCTTCGAGTGCCGTCTTTTAAAAAATTCTCACGAACACTGTCATGGTTGTTTGCATTATAGTTTCCTAAATGACCATAATGGTCATTGTACCTAAACAAAAAGTTCTTACAATTCATATAACTTTTTTAAAATAAACAATAACAAAAACGTATTTAATTATTAAAAAAGCTTATTAAATAAACTACCCTTTTAATAAAAAAGATATCTTTTTAAATTTTAAAAACCAACCTCTCTCCCTTTCCATAATCCCCTCTATTAGCTCGATCATATTTTTGTAACACACTGTCGTATCTTCCATCCCGATAAAAATCTTCGTCTCTCTGGTCGTGATACTTATCTCTGCTATCGTGACCCAAATGTTTCCTCTCATCACTGCTGTCTTCATAAAAGCTTGACTTGTTACCAGACTCATCTTTGTGATAATTGTTCATAAAACCACTTCGGTGGTAGCCTTTTCTTTCCTGACCATTATTGTGCTTCTTATAAGCATTCTGTCCAACATCGTAAGCCTGGGACTGACCTACAGTTTTTTTTCCAATATCGTATCCACTTGTTCGACCGTCTTTCTTATTGTAATGTCCACTTTCCTTATTCGAAGCCTGATTTTTTTTTTCAGCTCTGTCAAAGATCACGTCATCCTCTTTTCTGAATTGGTCTTTGTCGTGCAAAATGTATTCAATGTCAGCCTTGTGTTTGATGGAATCTGATATGGAAAGCCCTTTTGTTTCCAAATCCGATTCACTTAGACAATACTGGACCAAACAAAACAAAAGAAATGTAAAATTCAGCAGCATAATGATTTTTGACTGTAAAATACTTTTTCAGAATTTTGACAATTTGTCAGATTGATAGTGGTTCGATAGTAATCTTAGACTGTCTATTCTGTGAAGGAGTGTCTCTTTTAGATAAGTCTCTAATGATAGGCGAGACAAAATGCATCCAGCCAGGAAGAGGAAAAAAGAACCTTCAGCAAGCTTTAAGCAGGATCTTTGACATTAGAATGTAATAATACAATTGATTACCTTTACCCAAATATGTAATTAATTATTTATCAAGAAATTTATAAAAGACTACTTTATATAATGAGGTATAAAGCTTGAATATAAAAAAAAATGTTCTTTGTTTTTGGTATGAAATATGCGTAAACGTAAAATCCGGTTAATCCGCAGAAAATTGTGTTCACGAATTCTCACTTACCTTGAGAGGGATTAATATAAAACGTAAGATCTTTTTGTTGGTGGAATTTTCTCCCTTATTAAATTTATAAATTAAACATTGATTTTACTGGTTTTTAATCTTGTTCTAAAGGGTCAATGATACAAAAAGATTATTCTTAAATCATTTTTGTATGAAATAATAGCCTGAAAGAGGAAAAATAAATGAACACAAAGGTATTGTAAAAAATATTCAAAACTTATATTTTAAAGACTCCTGAATCAAACGATTTTCGATTAGGAATTGTACAAGATGTTTACCGTACTCACAACTAAGTATCATAGCTTTGAAATGCGAGAAGAGGGCGGGTATGAAATTGCATACACAACCATTTCATCTGCCAAACAGAGATCATTAATTTCGCAACACTTTTTTGTTGATCCAATTTCTTTGCCCAATTCACAATATTCCACGTCAGTGTCTTAAATATTAAATTTCATGAATTTGCCAAATTACACACTTAACATATACATTTACAATTTGATTTTGTTTTTTTTATGAAACAGTTATCGAAGCCAATTGGACGTGGAATGCTTGGTACAAAACATAATTATGACCATTTTTTAATTCTTCAACTATAAGCACTCGAAAAATATACTACATACATATGCACACATTCGTTTCATGCACGCGATTTAATCGCAATTACTCATTGTTCTCTCAAAAATACTTTTGCGAGAAGCTTTTTCTGTTAATTGTCTTTTTTTGATCAAAAACAAAAAGCGTTGATTTACAAATCAAAACTTTGTTCTATGCTTTCTGGTTTCTTTTTTATTATTTGTAGGGTGCTTGAAAGTTTCTTTTGTCATAATTTACAGTGTAATTGTTCATAAAGTTTACAATTTTAAAAATAACTTTGTAATTTGATTAATTTTATTTTTGTTTTCTAATTAGGTTTAGTAGATAATTTAAAATATTGAAAAATAAATTAAAAATAGTTGAAAGTTACATATTCATATTTGACTTAAATGAATAATGTTATTAAACATTGTTATCATAAAAATTGTTTAACTATAATTTGAGAATATTCTCAATTTTTTAATGGAAGCACTATGGCAAATAAAAATGTGAAAAATATCGAAAAGTTGACAAAATATAAAATACTAGCCTCCCTATTTTATAATCGAGAATATATTTCGAGAATAGATATTGCCTTATTTACAACTAATCAAGTATACTGTTTTCAATTTATTTTCTTAATAGTTTTCTGAAATTTCTATATATACTCTGTACATAATCAGTTCGTAATATCAAGAGGTTTAGAACAAAGTTGTCTGACGAAAAAAAAACACTTGTGTTGTGATAAACTAACAGAAATTTTGTTTAAAATGTTCGAAGTTTATAAAGTGTTAATTATTTAATTAATGCACAACGTGAATTTCAATTCGTCTGACAAATTTAATTCTCAATTCCTCTTCTTAAGGCTAATTTATTTCATAGATACATCGAGCATATATACATTTACATATTTTGGCGAATTGGAAATACTACGTAAAACAATAATCTGCGAAATCACTCAATAATATTGGTAAATTTTAATTATGACAAACTTGAGATGATTTGCAGTCTTATTCATTTTCACTGAATGTAATGAGAATTGAAGGAAGATTTTTTTTTATTTAAAATATTTTATATCCTTTTTAATTCCAATTTTGTTATCGACGTGATTAATTGTTTGTATAAATATATATATATATTTTTCTTTTTGATAAAAAATAAATAAATGATTTTACAATAAGTATCACTGAAATGATAATTAAATCAATCAAATAAATAAAAGACTTCGCTTATACAAAAATGTCAAATAAATATTCTTTTTCTTTGTAAAATACATGCCTTGTTTCTGCAATGAGAATGAAAAAGGTAAGACCATACATAATAAAACTCATTTACATATTTATCTAACAAAATTATTATTTCAAAATTACAGTGGACTCTCCCCAATTTCAAATTTACAATTTCAAACCCCAAAATTTCATATCCCAGACTCCACTGTTTTCATTTTTCAAACAATTTGAAATAAATTTATTCTCTTTACATTTATTTCTTAAACACAAATTCATCTTTTATCATGAAAACTGTCAATAATAAAATTATTCTAAAAATACTGTCTGATTCAACAGTTAAAACTATTCAGCTTAAAATGATTTGTTAAAAAAACAAATTGATATTAAAAAAAAACATTTTTGCCCATTTCATTCCATCGCAGAAGCTATAAATTTCCCAAAAGGTCTGATCTCTATTCAAAACGATTTTATATCACTATCGCCCTCTATCTACTATCGACCTCCTCACCAGTGACCGTCCTTCTTATGTATCCTCATTTTGTCCTCCTTCTTTTGATAGAACCGATGATAATCATCCTGATAGTTGCCCAGATAAATGCCCGAGTTCTGTGGCGCCCTCATCGGCGAGTGGCTGGGCGAGCTGCGCAGCTTTTCGAGTTCCTTCAGTGACTTCATCACGTCGTGCACCTCTTGCACCTCCTTCTCGGTTTCTATCGTCTGTTCGCCGGTCTCCTCGATGACCCCCTGCGCAGGACAGTCGTTGATCAATTGACTCAGCACATTGGTCGCCACCATCGTCTCCTCTATCTGACACTGCTCTTGCTCCTCTTTGCTCAGCTGCGGCACAAAAGCGTTTGTCTCCTTCAAGTACACCTCGTCCTCTCTGCGCTTTTTGCTCTCTTTGTGTCGACCATCCATGTACTTTTCTC
>JABFPM010003895.1:0-13567 GCA_022817325.1 Idris sp. 1 HC-2018 | reverse complement strand
TATTTTTTTTTTTTAAACCATTTCCAAAAATGTATAATTTTTTAGCATTATTCACATTGCTTGCAAAAAATAAATCAACACTTTTCCCTAGTCATTAAAACTGCAGAAAATGTTTCATGCAAAAAGTGTTTTATCTTAAAATTAACATTGTAATTTTATTTTACTACTAAAGCTCAAACAATGACATTTTTTCTATTTTGAAAATAATATTTATGAATAATAATTCATTTGATAGATTTATTGCATATTTAACATAAAAAAGACCAAAAATATGTAAAATTTATTCAAATGATCAGAAACTTTGAATTATAAATTTTTAAAAAGAAAACCATTTAATCGACCATTTTTACTGTCAAAAGTAGAAAGATAGATTACAAAATAAAACATTTCTCTGAAAAAGTTTAGACGTCAAAAACAAAATATTGGCGAATTAATTTAGCATGCAGAATTTCCGCGTGACGAATGACAGGGCTGGGAATAAAAAAAGCCATTATCTTATCTGGCGGGAAAGCGATTCGCGATTTTGAACAACTATGACTGCTTGTTCCATGCATAAGTTGTTGCCTATCGCAAAAAGAAGAAAAATCTCTGGAACTGCGTGAAACACATTCAACGACACAGCAACTTTTTGACATATCGCCTGTTATTTACTGAGCCCTGAATCGTCATTTGATAAAATCTGCGAAGCTTCTCATAGCTTAAGAGCAAAGTTCAGCTTGCACACTTCCTTTTGCTTTGGCTTTTTGGTAAATTAACTGGTTGTCGGAAAGTGGGTCAGCGTGATATTTAGAGTGCCATGCAAATTTCAACATTAATATTATTATCAAAAATGCATGCGACGAAAAGACCTTTCTATCTTTTTATATTATTAATTAATTCAAACAGATCGTCATTATTTTTATTAAGATTATGAAGTTAAAGAAACTTCAATTGCATTTTAAGTCATTCTTTCAAAAAATGATAAAATTAATTAAGTACTGATATTTGTGTATCAGTTACGAAGATGCGCCTTTACTGTTCAAATTTCAAGTAAGTAAGTGAACCTTAAAGTCACACTTTTATATGGATTAAACTTAACAAAAAATAAAGATTCTCTCTTACAAAATAAGCACTTAACTATTTCCTTACTTCTTAATATTAGCACAATCAAATAGAACAAAAAAAATATGAAAATCAAATCTCTTTACTCGAAAAACAACAATTACAAACTGTTACTCAGTATCTGGATATCAAATTGCTAATTTAAGTGTTTTGATCTACTTCCTGTTATTTTGATAATAAAATATAAAATTATATATACAATAAATTAAAATTAATAGATGGAATTTTAAAATCAAACTAAAAATTTTAGATTAATTACTCAAAATTTAAAGTATTTTTTAACATTTCTTTTTCGAAAATGAAATCACTTCTTTTTTAAACGAATTTTTCCTATTAATAATTAGCCATTCCTTTTAGACTTTTAAAGAGACAATTTCTTAAATGCAAATTTTGTCGCATTTATTAGTAACGGGTCGCAAGCAAAGCCGACTTATTAAAATAAAAATGAAAATGTAAAATTATCGTATGCTTGTTTGTCGAGTGCGTGAGCACAAAGATGAGTGTGAGACAATGGTGACCACAAAGTGTGTGTCCCTTTCATATCAAAAAAATAATGTACATAGGGCGAGCCGTCTCAAATAAGTCTTGGACCTTATAATACGTCGCTGTCTATATATAAAGAAGAAAATGAAATGTACACGGTGTAAAAAAAAGAGTTGCTCTGATCTTTTGACTAAAGTAAATATCACTTTAAGTACGGGGGAAGTTACCTCAGGCCGGAAATGAGTCTTAAATTGTGAGACAAAAATTTTTACAAATATAAAGGCGGCGATCTGTGTTGCATAAGAATCTACTTATTTGAGAAAAAGCATAGTAGAGGGATAACAATGCATAAATTGTTGTTATCGATGCAGGCAACATTTGCGCGCGCCAAGAAATCAGCGTAAAGAGGAGAGTACTATATAAAATAAATGCATACGGTTTTACAGTGGGTGCAACATTGTGTCAAAGAAATATTGTAAATTTACGTTTGTAGACCATCACTGATCTTCCGGTTTTTGTAAAATCGGTCGCACTAAAAATATGCAACAAAAACTGTGTCAGATGTTTTTCTCTAATACAGAGAAACTAGCTTATCTTGTATGATTTCAAAATCTCTTTAATGTTTGAGCATTTAATATTTAATGCTTAGTGCGGTTCTGTTTAATCGTTAGAAGAAACTATTTTTAGAATCAATAATGTAAACAAATTTATTTCAACAGAAAAAATATCGTGAAAGAAAGAACAGATTTTATCGCAGACAATATATGTTTTTTATTATTTTTTTCTATATTTTTGAAACTTTAAATTGATTTTTCATAGAGCAAAATTCTCAGCACATTTTTAATCAGGTGAGAAGAAGCAATTTCACTTTTACTCCCTAGGGTTACTTTGATTATCGAAAGAAAAAGTTTCCAATAGCAGATTTTAATTGGCTATTTTCTTCTAATTTTTATTAGACGACTTTGAAAAAATAAAAGCAAATCTTGTTATGTTGATTTTACTTTTTTTTTTAAATTAGAAATCAGTCCTGAAAAGAAAGTTTAATCACTATAAGTGCGTCTTAAAAATTCTATTCTAAAATGTGTGCATTTTTATTTTAACGTATTTTAAAAGTTAAAATACCTTCAAATCATATTCACGTTGTACTTTACAAAAAAATAAAATTGTTCTTTTGCGTCACAATTTTAACCAAAAGCAGCTTTATAATTATTTTCTAGTACACTCAAAATAATTACGAATATTTTATGCTTCGTTACTTATTCCTCTACTTTTTATTTCAATTGACAAGACACAAGAATGCTTTTACACTTTTCAATATTATTCAAATATATTTTACTTACAATGTCAAAGTTCAATTGGAATATAACTTTTATTTTGCAAACACTTTTTTCTATTCACTAATTTTGTTGTTTTATTTTACTGATAAATAAATCAGGACAAAGTTTGGTACAAAATAAAATTCTAATCTCTAGAAAAACTAACTAATTGAATAAATTTGTTTACTTTTATTTTAAGTTTTCAAATTCACTAATAAGAATGGAACTGTTAACCTTTTCCACGCGACATTGCGTTTTTCGTAACTCCAAAATGCAGCAAATTCCTTTGGGACAAATAGGGCTACTTCGCGAGTGTCCATAAAAGCCACTTTTGCATCGTGAACTTTGTGAGAAACGTGCGTCCAAAAAAGGAAGTCTCTATATTTATTTGAGCCAGAAAAAAAGACACAATTTGTTGTAATATTTACTCTGCAGACATTCAATTGGCAATAAAACCCAAATTCTTTACTGTTCGATAAATGTCATGAATAATTTGCAAATAAGACGTAAATATTGATCGATTTGACTCTCAAAATTGGTTTGCAAAATGCTTTTTTCGCAAGCATGGACAGGCCACTTTTTATCTGAATTTTTTTATTTTTTATGCCTCATCTTGCGTCGCTTGTATATTACGTATTCTGCAGGGTATGAAGCTCTTAAAGCTCAAATACCCAGGCGACACACGCAGTTATGTTAATCCTCGTTCTCACAACGCTATGCAAGCCCGGCTCTTTTGCTTACCGCCCACAAGGCTCCTCATACATAGATGCAAAGAAAGTCCCTATTTAACACCACTCACTTAACCTCTTTGCGAGTCACACACTATACTTTTCGCGTCCACTCGATTATCAAACGAATTTAAAGTCGATTTTTGTCTATACCTTCGTCATTTGCATCACTTCATACAGTCTTTTTTCCTCGTTTTTGTGTTCTAATGACAAACATTTTTTGCTGAATTGGCGCAGTTAACTTACTCGATTATTAATTGAGTTATCACCAATTTCAGTTCTTTTCTAAGAGAATTTCTTCAATATTATTCACATATTAGTGACCAAAAAGTAATTTTTCATTTAAAGACTCTTATTTTTTTAAAACAATATATTTTGTTCGTTCTGTAAAATGTTTTGCAAATTTCTGTTAATTTGGTTAACATATCGTTAGCTAGTCAGAGCAATTTCAAATCTGAATAAACTTGTTGGAAGTTAACAGAAAGTTTTTCATATAGTTACTAATCTGTTAAGTACATTTAAAATTATATCATAGTGAACTATGAATTATAGAAATAAATATACCATCAAAGCTGGAAATATTGTGATACGTAGCTAACTTTCTACCAAACATATTTTAAGGCATTTTTTATATTTTAACACCTTGTAGCGAGTTGATAGAAATTAAAATCAATTTGTAACATTGTTTTACACTGTGAAAAATTTTGCGTGAAATTACAGAACTTATTCTGAAAACAAACCGCACAGAACATGTTCTGTAATTTCACATACAGTTCTGTAAATAGCGGTTCTGTAAAATTACGTATTGAATGTAAATTTACATGTAAGTTGTCTGCGAACTCACATAGCTTCATGTATTTGTTCTTAAAATTTACAAACAATATTAAAAAGTTAAAAATAATTTCCAAATGAATGTACTTTAACATCTAAAGCTGGATAAATATAAAACTCACTTTATTATAATGAAATTGAAATAATATTGGGAATAACATATTTCAGGTTATGTACTGAAATGTTTTTTCTGAACTAATTTGCAAATTTTTAATTAAAATTATAAAATATTTAACTCTACAACGTAAAAGTGTCAAATTATGATATAAAAATAAAAAAATTATTCTAAAAGCTAAAAATATATTTAATAGCAAAAGAAAAAGTCAATAAATTAAATATTTGAAATTACAAAAAATTCATGAAGATGAAAAAAGTTTTCATGAAGCAAAAAGGATGAATTTAAAAGCAAGCATAAATAAAAACATAAATTTTAGTATATGATTTATTAATGAACATTTTTTAAATTTCTTCGTGTTTTAGATCCAAAAAACAATGAGTATTTCAGATTAAAAAATATTTTATTTAGTAGTAGTCTAAAAAAAGTAACACAAAAGTGAGCTCAGACATAATTTTTCCTACAATGTTATTACTGAAAAAACTTGAATCTTCTTTTGAAGCTTAAACTGTAATAATTTGTCGAAAATTTCATACTAATTACTACAATTTAAACTAAATAGAGAATCAAGTTGTTTTAGGAATGTAATTGTAAGAAAAATTGAGTCGGAGCTCAATTTTTTATAACATTATGCTTATAATTGTAAACAGTATACTTGTAATTTTAAGCATTCTGCATTGCTTAAAATTACAAATTAAAAGCAGTATTGTTTTTTCACAATTATTTTCAACATGTTTTGATCAAATAAAACACGTTAACACAGTCAGGTTATGTTTCCATCAAATTTTTGTTTTCGCTTTTTGTGCTACTAATTTTAACTTTTACGGTATTTTCACCTTAGAAATCAAAAAGCGTAATTCACAGATAATCACAGATATTTATTGAGCAATGACTCGCAACGTATCCTAAAATCGATTAAACAAAGATGGCGACAGCGAGTTAAAATCGAAACAAAATTTTACAAAATTTTAATAGGTAAAATTACAATAAATATGTAATTTTACGACAGCATTTGTAATATTACGTTTTAACTGTAAAATCACAGTATTTCTGTTGTGAAAATACATATGATATGTAAAAACACAGCGCCTCTGTAAGTTCACCTATATTCACTGCAAATGCAAATGTCTCAATTTGAAACACGTTTGACACTGAGACACAAAAAATGTCTTAAAATCGTTGCTTTTTAGGTTATTTTGAGACATTTTTAGTGTCTCAATAGCAAAAGTGTCTCCAATTGAGACATTTGTTTTTGCAGTGTTTGTTCCGTACACGCTGAAAAAGAATTACTGATTATCAGAACTCGAAGTTCTGAATTTCAGAATTTTCTTGGAATTTCAAAAAAAATACTGAAATTTGGAAATTGAAATACTACTATTCAGAATTTCCATACTGAATTTAAAAAATTTCAATTTCTATTAAACAGAAATTCAACATTCTAATAAGCAGTATGTCAAGTACTACTTTTCAGTATTTAATTACTGAATTTCAGTAATTGAATTACTGAAAAAGTTTGGCAGAAATTTGCTTACTGAATTGTAGTATTTTAAATACTGATAATCAGTAAGCAGGAGTTGTACAAACCTTTCTCACAAGTGCCAAGTCAGAATGCCCGCAGTATATAAGTACCCAGTAACATATATCTCTTACGTCAGAGTGTCCAAGGCAGCGTCAGTCATAACATCGTGTATATATTTATAATGTATGTGTGTAAACTTGCGTAATTTTACGCACTGTTTTCAGAGTGTAGAGAGCCTGCCGAACATATACAATACTCGGTATAAATTTTTGGACCCCTGCGATTGAAATAAGTTTCATTTTCAAATTACTGTAACTCAATTGCAAATCAATAAAATATGTCTCCAAAAGTAAGGTGGTCTATTATGCATCCTATTTCACGCTGATAATGAATTACTGATTATCAGAACTTGAAATACTGAATTTAAGAACTTGAATTTCTACTAGTTAGATTCGCATTTGAAATACTGAATATCAGTAATTAGTTACTGAATTTCAGAATTCATGTACTGACATTTAGAAATGAAATTCTGATATTAAGTATTCATAAATACTGATTTTCAGCATATCTTGTTTGAAAACAAAAATATAGGTATATTATATATACTATACATATTACACAAATTATATACCTATACAGCGAGAAAGACATTTATGTTATATATATATGTTCATTACATTGTTTACAATATTATAGTAACATACACTCACACACACTTCAGTAGTTCAAGTCAACAGAGTACTTATTTTCAGTACTTCAAATACTAAAATTCAGTAAGCAAATTTCTGCCAAACTTTTTCAGTAATTCAATTACCTTCCCAAGATCTCTTCCTCAATTACAGTTTGAACTTTAAAATATAATGAGAAAAATATAGCGGATTGGCGGGATCGAAGGTGATTGGGGCATGGTGGCACTGTAGTCATGGTGCGATTTTTCAAACAAAAAAAAACTTTGAAATAACTGAGGTCAAATCAATCAGAAAATTGTTACTACACTTTGATCCCTTCGGACGAGGTAGCTCATATAATTTTGATCGGACTTCACTTGGTCAATTAGTCCGATCTTACAATTTTTGTTCTAAAATGATTCATTTTAAAAATTGGCTCTGGGCTCAAGCTTCTCTTCTATCGACAGCAAATTGTTCACTTTCAATAATTTCATATGTAATCCCGTGAAGAAATTATATAAAGTAAATATAAATGAAATTTTTAATTTGCAATATTATCTTGATACATAAAAAATTTTAAACATAAAGTTATTTAAAGAAAATCAACTAACTTCAATTGGTAAAAAATTATCCACCAGGAGGCTAACTTAAATGTTTTCGCCTAAAAATGAGAAATATTCTTATTTATTCAAATGGAAATATATTGCTAGATATCTTAAATATAATGTAAATAGAAAAAATGATAAAAATAAGACCTTTTTCTTAACGTATAAAGTAAAAATATTTGCAATTTTTGCTCAAAATTAGCCGCTTTGACGGAATGTAAAATTATATGATTCAATAAAACTAATAAAAATTGAATCATTTTATAAAATTTATAATATGAAGTTCATAGGGCTGGATGACGAATGGTTTATTCAATTCTAATTGATTGCTGATTTAAAAAATTTAAAACTTAAACAAATATTTTGTCAAAAGTATCAAATGAAATTTTGTGTATGCTCACCATTAAATATTACAAACTCCAACGATATAAGCACGCTAATAATCTTGTATAATAATAACTATATCACACGAATAATGGGTACTTTAAATATCCACCAATTACGTTTTTTTACCAAACACACAAGAAAAAAAACCATTGTTCATAAATAATAATTGAAATTAATTTTTTTTGCTCATGGGGCCTGCTATTTTCTCCACTCTTTGTGGGTAAAATACTGAAGCCTCCTTCAGGTGGCGTAACTTTTCGTATCACCACCTTTCTCTGACATCAAGACTTATCAAAACGCTGTATTTATAGGCGGCCCACGTTTCCATCTGCTCATTTTTCTTTTTTCTCCCGGGATGATGCATATTGCTTGAAATTGTGGCACCCAAGATTCCTTTTGCGGAATTTAGTGCCACTAGGACAAAAATAAAACGTAATGACTGGCTGCATTTCCCTGTGCGCAGAATTTAAGAAAGAAAAAACAAACTTTTTTTCTTAACTCAAAACAAACATTAAGTACCGTCTGTGTCGTGAATAAAAATGAAATTCTTCACAAGATGAAGAAAATGTTGGCATAACACAAATCCCAAATATTTACTCAAAGAAGTTAATTACAGTCACAAACCCGTAAAATCTGCCGGCTTTATGCACAAACATTGCCACGTTAAATAAATTACAAACTAAATTATTAGTAGCGATGCGTTATTAAGCAGTTACATGATTTCACTTGAATTTAATTCAGTTTGCGCAACGACCCGCAGGCATCATTTATATGCAACAAATGAATGCAAAATGTAAACGCTAGAGAACGCCATCTATCTAGACAAATTGAAAAGAAAATACTTTGTTTTTGTTTTTAATTTTACAAAACATTAGCTTCAAGCATTTCTTCGAAGAAAAACGTCATAAAAAATAAGGCAAAGACAAGCGTCAAAAATTCTGAATTACACAAAGTTTTGTTGACTATTTTCTACAAAGTTCTTGGGATTAAATATTCTTTGAAAAACGTTACTAACAAAGTTCACATTGATGTAATCTTGCTTTATTTATTAGTGTTACTTTAAAAACGATTATATATTTTTTTTGTTAAAGAAGTTTTGTTATTTTTTTATCTCTAGCTTAAAATCGTGATGATACAGTGCATTAAACAAATTTTGTAATGCATATGTCAATAAGCAAACAATTTGAGTTGCGAATAAATTTGCTCGAGACACCCTCTTGTAACGTTTTCTTGTAAGTTACGTATAGATGAGCTCTGCTTTTCAGTTGCACGGATGCTACCGAGACTTGAGAGAAATCTAATTGTCGCATGTTGCTTCTGCAACTGCTGATTAAATTTCCAAAGACCCGCTCGTTAGACATAAATAAAACCTTATTTTAAGTGATGCTCTTGTTATAACACTTATCATTTAGATTTAACTCAAAATTGATTACAAATGAAAAATAATCAAGTTAGAATTTACAAGAAAGTTAGTTATACTCATTAAGCATTTAAGTTTAAAAATGAAACACATCAAAAGTATCTTTTTCAAAAAAGTAGGAAATATGACAAATTTTTATAAAATCCACTTAACTATTTGTTGTTTAATCAATTGAATGGTGAGAACATGTGATTTTTTTTAAGACTTTAATTTTTATTATAAATCATGGATTATAAATTATTTTTAAAATATGTTTTTTTTGGCTACGTTGTAAAAAAAATTAACTCACTAATTTTACAGTCAAATGTTAATGAAAATAATGTTTCTACGTAATCATTTTTTTAAGCAATCTGATACTGAATGAAACTAATTCGTGGTGCCAAATGTTGTATCAAATCGGATACGCCGAAATTATGTCAAGCGTGAACGCTCGCGGAAATAAAAACTACTTTTCGCGAACAAATGCAACTGAAAAAGCCATGTCAGCTACTCTTTTCTCATTCTCGAGTAGAATATAAGCTGCAGCGGCAATTTTCGCACTGCGCAGTGGACGCGGGGTTATTCACCCACCAAACAGTCCATCGAACGGAATCTGACATTTCGGATCACACTCGGTTTACACTTGCAATGTTCGTAAAGGAAATCGAGTGGAAGGATGTTATTTAATGAATGCTTCTTGTTCATTCTTAATTATTAAAAGATAATTTTTACAATTCAATCAGTTAATTTAATTACTTTTTGTGTTTACTAATAATCAATGATACGTTAAATAAAAATTGATAAAAAGTCAATCAAATACATTTATGATTTATAATTCCATTATGTTTACTCTATATTGTGTATTTTATTTTTAAAAAAGTTAATAATCTTTTTTTTATTTTGAATTGTACCGTTCACGAATTTATGGTCAATTTTAAAATTTAATTTTGATAAAAAATTCTCTTGATGCTTATTTAACCTATTAATCAACGTTTGATTGCATTGACAATGGCAATTAATCAGGCTTTCAAAAGTGGCGCGAAAAAATTGTACCGCGCGACAAAACAGATGAGCGTTAGGCGGGTAATTTTTTACTCACCCGAACAAAAGCCCCGTGCAATTGCCGGCCAAAAAGATTTACTCACATTTTTTACACTCCGTTCGGCAATTAATATTCTCGCCACTTGAATCGAAACAAAATATATCCGTCATTAACCCATAATGGCAGAATCACGCGCGCATCCAGTTCCGACGAACTAATCGCCAGTGGGTTTACGCGCGCGCATTTTATAACAAAAAAAATATGTAGTGGTGACGCGCAAACTTTTCGGACTCAGCTGGAGATGGGACATGCATTTTATTTACAGCGCTTAATCGGCACATACCGAGTCATGGCGACAAGCGCGCAAGGATTATTAATATTCCAGGGGTAATTCAAATTTATGGAACTACGCCAATAATGGCGGCGTTTGAGTTATTGCGCGGGTCGCAGCAATGCAGTGCGATGCTCACAAGGCCGTTTCAATACATAAAAGCGACGTCTATTTGACATCGCTTTTGTGGCTATCTCAAAATTACCCCATCTATGGGACCATCTTCCGCGCTTTTTATCGTGAACCCTTGTTGTAAAAACCGATAATTCATTTTTCATTCAGTTTTACGTCTAAAGTTTTGTTGACGCGCGGTTAAATGCGCGCGCAAGTGTACACAATGATAAAGTTGCTTTTTACCGGCCAAGTCACAACGTAATGCGCGGAATCAAGCATTTTTATTACCACTGACAGATTTTAATATCCGAGCGAGGGCGCTTTTAAAATAATTTTAAAATGAATTGGCGCTGCAGGCTTCCATCGTGCTGCTAAATTATAGATGTGCTCGTTTCCTTCCATATTTATAGGCATTTTTTTCTTTGGAACTCAGCATTTTATTTTATTTTTTATTTATTTAAAGTTTAGATTGTTTATTTTGAAAGATGTATTTGTAAAATTGTAAAATAAAACTATTTTTGACGAAACTAAGTTAATACCAGGTTTGTTACTTACACATAAATTTGTCAGAAAGATAGATGAAAAAAATGAATTAACATTTGAGTTACCAAAAACTCGAATATGTAATTTTTTCAAAAAGAAAGGTAAAAGAGAATAATAGTCTTCAAATTTCGAGACAAGACCATGACAAGACATGTCACGCGTGGAGCACACTTTAACATTGGCAACGTTCTGTTGACAATTGTCAAATGCGATACACAACCATGCTTAGTGATGGCGATGCTTCAACTTGTTCGCATTTATCAAATATGAATATTTATTTTGGGTTTAAACTTGAGAAACAAGAGTGTGTGAACCACGTTGGAAAAAGATTATTCACTGCTCTCAAAAAATGAGTTCACAATTTTAAGGTAAAAAGAATGAAACTGGGAGAGGCAAAAAAAAAGTCTGGCTGAAGAAAAAATGCGCAGATTGCAGGGCTATTATTCAAAAGCAATAAAGTCCAATGCACCTGATGTACCAAAAATGCAACAAGCTATTTTAGCTACACTGTATCATTGTAGCTCATCAGATCATTCACCGAATCATCAAAAGTGTCCAACCGACTCTACATCATGGTGTTTCTGGAATAAAGAATTAGCCAAAAAGCAGAAACCAATGAAACATGACAAAATGAGTTTATATTTACGTCCGCAAGTCGTTGAGAAAATTTTACCGGTTTATAAACGTTTGTCCGACGAAAAACTTTTTTCAAGATGTACTACAATTGGTACACAAAATGCCAACGAAAGTTTACACCATTCGATATGATCAAAATGCCCCAAAGTTCAAAGCACAACAAAGAAAAAGCTTGAGGGAAATAGTAAAAAAACATGAAATATAAAAAAAAACTTTATTGAAACTCTATTTATGATCGCAATGAAAAAAAAATTCGAATAAAATTATTTGAGTCCGAATTATAATTTTATTTATTTACAGATTGCTGTTATAAACGCAGTTGCTGAATTCAAAATTGCTTCCTCCCGAGACAAGAAGCGCATAAACAGAAGTAAAGCCCGAAACTGTGAGTTAAATCATTTTACCCGGAAACGATTGAAGCGAGCAAAAGCAGCTGAGGAAAAGAAAAAACAAAAAAGAGGGTGCTACATACGGGCCATGCATGGATCAGATATGAAAATGCTTTAAACCATATTAATTGGTGTATTTGTCATGTAAATCTGCGAAACAGTATTATAAAACTTTAAGGTCAAATATCTCGAAACTTTATTTTTCACATTTTTCATAGTTCAAATTGCTATAGAAAAATTCTACGTCAAATCAGACAATTTTTTCCGATGGTTCTCGGATTTCGTTTTAAATGAATTTTTCCGAAAGTTCATCAAAAATGATGAAGAAATCACCTCCAAAACGTCATTTTACTATATCAGTTGGGCCAGTATCTTAAAAACCGATTTTTTATAGTTTTAAGCATTTCTGAGGACTTTATTCAGAAATTTAGTGTTTTATTCGTATTTTCGATAACTGCAAAAAATTTGTCCATACAAATACTCTCCAAATATCCCAAAAAAGCGTTTTCATCTTCACAAACCTTAAAAAAAGTCAATTTTTAGTCAAAATTTGCAAAAATGCAAAAAAAAAGTAAAGATCAATTTCCAAAATACATCATTTTTTTAGCCTAACCAAGTGCAAAGTGGTCGTAATATATTGTACTTTCACCCCCCAAAATATCTCACATGGTTATTGGAATTTAATAAAGTTATAGCTATTTTAATAAAAAAAATTATTTTCAAAAATATTAATTTTAATATTTTTTATAATTAATATAAATTTTTATAGTTAATATAAATTTAAACATTTTTAAATTAATGTCAACGAAATAGTATTTTTAGCTTTTATAGGAAAAATTATAATTGTAAAACATTATGTGCACATAAAAGTATATGCATTTTTATGATGTTACTTATTTTTTCAATGGTGCTGATATTAAAATCTGATAAAAATTTGTTTTTTATATACAAAATATTTTAGAAATATTAGTTTAGAGTTTTAATTTTATATTTATTAATTTATTTGATATTTATACACAAAAATAATACAATTTTTGTTATCTTTTATTAGTATAGTGGTCAAAAAGAAACAAAACATTTTATTCTACTTTATTTTGAAAGTTAATCACCATTGAGTTCTGAGCAGAACTCAGTGTTTTGTTTACATGTTTAAGAACTAACCTTAAATATAAAGAGAAAGATAATCATGTGTTCACTTGCAAATTTAAGGACTATTTGTTCAACTGAAACTTAATTAGCTCGGAGAGCAAGCCTACAACTACCTACCAATCGTCAGATTCAGACTCCGAAACAGTTATTTGACTGGGCTACCGCAAATATTGAAGGAATTGAATTCTGTTTTATTCCAAAAGAAGATATT
>JABFPM010003894.1:0-13568 GCA_022817325.1 Idris sp. 1 HC-2018 | reverse complement strand
CTTTATTTTTAGAATTTGGGAAGTTTTTACCTTACCTAGAATTATCTGCAACGTTGGAACAAATCAATCGAGAAAAAATTTCCTTTAAAATATAACCTCTAGAAAATGAGTTATTGGAAATTTTATTGCGTGTCGATTTTTTTAACCCACCTACAATCAGAAGTTATACATTTTCTATAAAATTTCCACATCTTACAATGAATTGCTGATTTAATCTTCTGTGAAAACTAATATAGAAGTAGAGTCAACTGTCTGAAAGTATTTGAATGAGGATGTAAATACAAAATATTTCTAAAAGAGATTAAAAAAATAAAAACAATATTTAGAGGAAGAAATAATTAGAGGGTATAAATAATCAAAAGTAACTTTGAAGAGGTAAAATTATGAAGATGTAAGGTGAATTTAACAAAATTTCAAAAAGGATATAAAAATTATTCATGTGTTTTGTCTATAGGAATTAAGAAAGGTTCAATTTTAAAGAAAAATAAAATAACAGAGATTCAAATAAGTAGGCAATTTGAGAAAACATGATATAATACATTTCAACGATATTAAATATTATAATTACATTTAAAGAAAATACTTCTATTTAGATTAGACAAAAAAAACATTAAATAGCTATTTTTGTGACAAGGGAGCAAACGGCCACTTCGTGAGACCAATTTTTGGTTCGAGTTGAGCCAAAAATCGGTTTCGCGGTGATGGTCGGTCGGTCGCTCTCATATTGCAAACATAATTTTTTATTACGACTGAACGTCAATTGTTTTTTTGAGCACTCTGAAGCGGGCGCGAAGAATTAGTTCGCTCACCATGGGCATACTTCGTGCCCCAAGGAGCGAAGTACTACTTCGCCCGCCTATTTAGAGGGCGCGAAAAAACAATTCGCATGCAGGTGTGATAAAAATAATATTATTTTCTAAATAACTTACTTTGAACTTAAAAAAAAGTAATCACAAACTATTTACTGTTAATAATAAAATTCTTATATTGTTAAATGAAAGTTTTATAAAATGATTGTTAATATTATTTTAAATGTAGACATTTCATATTTGTAATAGTTAATGTAATAATTAAAAAATATCAATATAATAATCTGAGAACATTTTATTTCTTGCTTATTAGATGTGACATTTTAAGTTTTATAATTTAATAAACAAATTTAAACCAATCTCAAAAAAAATTCAAAATCCACAATGAAACTAGCGTCGATAAAGTGGTCGTTTTCTAGGTAGTAGAAAGGTAAAGATGTATATTTTCATAACCGTGGTGCCATCTAGCCAAAGTCATTGTAACAATCAGACTGAAATAAATTCTTACCTCGTCCACGTGCTTAAGACCTAATTGCAAATTTGTAAATACAACACGTTTTTCATCAATTCAAATACTTAGGAAGAATAAAGATTTAAAATATATTTTTTAAAGATAGCTTAGATATTTGTGATTTTGAATTTCTTACTTTGATCTAAATAAAAAGAAAAAAAGGTACTTCAATACAGTTTCTTCTTAACAAATACAAACATTTAAAATTACTTAAATTAGTTTTAAAAAAATAATTGGTAGCATTTTCTAATACGAGTTGACATAAATTAAAAAATTAATTATACAACTTATAAAAGATATCAGCCGATAATAATTATTTATCTTTATTTATAAAATACTTTTCAAACTTATTGCATTATTTATTTCATTTATTAACATCTCTAGAAAATTTTAACAAACCAATACAATATTATAAAACTTATAAGACTGCCATACATTTTTTGTTTAGTTTTTTACCTATTCAATTTGTTCTGAACTCAATAATATTAAAGTCACTTTATCAACTCTAAAACATTAAAAATGAATTAATCATCAGTACAAATCATCAGCAAAATCGTCAACTTAAGCTCCTGTCGTTTTAATTGCAGCAAAGACAAAATACATCCTGTAAGATACCCCCCCCTGCCCTCCCCCTTGTAAGCGACTCTTTTCACCCTCTGCTTCTAGAAGGGAAAAAGAGACGACTTGAAGAGGGGTATCGTTAAGTTTTAGTGGGGTGGCGAGGAGAAAGACCCTGGAGGGGACACAAATCGAGAAGAGAGAGGGATCCCGAGCACGTGTAAATATGTCTAAAGAGACTTGTTTGTTGTCTTCAACGTATACAGCGTCTTGCCGAAGAAAGGCCACCAACACACGGAGACAGTGCGCTCACATCAACACCATGAAAATAGACTTAGAAACAGGGGCCGTGGATCGAGGAGCGTTGTTTACCCCCCTAGCAGTGCGTTAGAAAGAGCGAGGGGGTGGCCGTGTATTGGGTCTTCTCACCCCACTTCGCCCAACACCAGGAACGAACGAACGAGCATCCGAGGCAGCCAACCAAACCACCCACTCACCCATCCACCCATTTTAGCCTGCCACCCCACCCGGCCACCCACTTGCCACCCGACCGTCGACGGACGAACAACTGGAGAGACCTAACCAGCGACGTTACCTTGGACCTCATCATCGTCTCAACCTGGGGTGAGTAATTCATTACATTTTTCTCGAGTAACCTTTGACCCGTGGCTGCGCGACACAATCAAACGCACGACGAGAATACCAAGCCCAGAAGCCCACGTCACAGCAGCACCCAGAAACCAGAAAGACAACCAGAAAGTAGCGCCACTTTGATCGGCTTTTCCCTCGGTGTCGCGGTTAAGGGTTTTTTTTGGAGCAAACCTACGAGTCCTGCAGGAGCCGCGGATTTGTAGCGATGAAAGTGAGCGCGGAACAGACGAGGTGTGTTGGAGCAGCCGACATGTCGCTCGCGGTGAAACTGGTCTTTCGTAGGGACGCTGCGTGTTTCGAAAATAACATAAACCGAAGAAAAGAAAGGAAGGAGAGAAAGAGACGTGCGAGACGAGGAGGCCACGCCGAGAGACAAGGACGGCCAGATGGCGTAGGCCCGGTTGGCACGTCCTTGGGCTCTGCCTATCGATAGTTTCCGGACGAATTTGAATGTTGCGCCGCATCACCGCCAGCGATTCTCATCCGGAATGCGCGGACCACCCGATATGGGATGAGAACACGGAGGGGATATTGATTTATCCGAGGCACCCTCTTCGTTCCTGTCCGTGCGTCTCCGTTTCTGCTCGACTATATCTTGCTGCTCCGTTCTTTCTCTGTGACTTCTCTTTTTTTCCGCACGACCATTAGAATTATATTTTTTGCTCAATGAAACGTTTCTGGGATTTCAGCTTGTTTTTTTTTCTTTCTGTCTTTCTGCTGTTTTTTTTCCGTTCTTTAGGCTCTTTTCTGGATGATTAAAACTTGATTCGGTATTAGATAATCATTTTTATGGACTTTTTCATTTGCGGTATTTTTGACAGAGAGATCTCTTTGATTTTTATTTTGCTCAGTAATTATCGTTTGTCTATTCTTGTGCTTTGAAAATGTTGAATTTTTGATCGTGCCCACAAGACCTTCTGGATTTGGTATTCTAGGTCGCCGAGTTGACAAGGACGCAACCATCTACGGAATAAACAGAGACGATTAGAAAAAAAGTCTCAGCTAAATTCAAGTGTGCGATGCGTTGTAATATTAAATATGAAATATATATGTATTCTTTTTATGTTAGTTTTGTTTCATTTTCTGGAACAGTTATGATGTGTTAATATTTTGCACGAAACCTGGAGGCGTAGAAAAATCAATATTTAGTTTCCTGTGTTGACGAATTCATACTGTTTGATTTACAAAATTGGTGGTTTTATTTTCAACATTAGATAGCGAGAAATTTATAAAATTTGAAGATTATCGGATTATTTAAATGTCAATTTTCAAAAGTAAATTTAAATTGTTCATTTTTTTCATCTTATAGTGCAAACAAGATATTTACTAAAATGTATGAACAATTAATTTAATTCGAAGTCAAAATAGATCCATTTCTTATAAAAAATTGATGATAACTAGACAGAACATAAATTAATGTGCTTATAATGAAGACAATGTTTCATCCAAATAAACAAAAAATAGAACTTTTATAAATAAAACTGAAAATGATGCACACGACGAATTATTCGAAAAATTCGATAAATCTGTATTATTTCAGCTTATTAGAGTACTCCATAATGGACAGAGAGTCAGATGTATGGTAGTCGGAATTCCAATTATAGAATCGTTTCTTATTAAAAAAAAGTCTAATGAATTGAAATATCACTTTTTCAATCCATGTTTATTATTATCAATAGAACAATATTGAAAAGTAATTTCGAAAATTGATTTAGGATGTTTTTTTCATTAAACAAAGTTTAAAGTGTGTGATTTTTTTAATTTAATAAATAATTTAATTTAGCTTTTTTTAAGTATTATAAAAATAGAAATTAAATGGCAATATACCCGTTACTATGCCATGAATTGTATTATTCTTTTTTAAGTGAATATAAAATAAAGATATTGTTACTCAGGGAGAAATTTTGAGATAACTTTTGAAAAAGATAAATGAAATTTCTAATTTTTAATATAATAAAAAATTAATCTTTATTTCTCATATTGTTAAATTTAAAATTTAATTGTGTAAATAATAATTTTACACTATATAAAAAAAGATTAATCAGTTTTTTAAAGTGTTATAAGTTTGCACCCACAGGCATTCTCATACTTTCTCTTTTACTCCAAAGAAAATTGGTTCTGAGAAAAGGATAAATAATACACATCGTAGGAGTGCTTTATGTAATACACATAATATAATTTTATACTAATAGCAGACAATTAAAATGCGACAAAAATTAAATTTAGAATATTGTTATATTTTTATTAATTTATTGTTTAAATAATTTTTTATAAAACATTTGAATAGTATAAATTATTATAAGAAAGAAAAAAAATATTCATAAATTAACAATTTGTATTGTCTATCTTTATGACATTTTTATATAAAATATTTATAAATATTTTATATTATATTAGCAATAGTTGTCTATTCAGAGCTTTTTTTGCGTGAACTTTTATACTATACCTATATTTATTTTAATATATTAACATTGTAAAAAGCAACAATCCATCTGGTATTCATAAATGTAAAAAAATATAGGTTTTGTTTGCACTTTTTTGCTTGAGTTTTTAATTTAATAATAATTTTTATTGATTTATTAATTAATGAAAAAAATTATATGAGTACAATTTGTATTTAAAACTGTATTGTGTACTAGTTGTTTTTTGTAATATTCGTTAAAACTGTAAATATTTGTTCTCGTGTTAAAAATATAATGAACATGGCGTTCACAGGTCAAGAAATAAATTGACGTTGAAATCTCAGAAGAACGTGATACCTCTTCATTATTTTCAAGAGTGTACTTTTTCGAATATTTTTCTACAATGGATAGCAACGGGACAGGGATCGGCAGAATTGACTGCTATGAGGATATGTTTAAAGAGATTACTAGAAAGCTTTATGGAGACGATACCGATCAAAGAAGTGAGAAAGAATTTTTTGCTGCAATTTAACACGTTTTGGAATCTTACATAATTATTTGTTCAACTACTATTTTTTTCAATTTTACTTTATACAGAATTCGTTGATTAAGTTATTTGAATTGATGTTATCAGATTCTTTGGTTCGTTCTGAAAAACATTTTTGCACACACACAATTCAATGTTTTTAAATTAAATCAAATGTAAAGTGTTTTTATTTTCTTTACACAATTCAATTAAAAGCATGTTCTTTCGTTGAAAAACAAAATACTTTAATCATGAATAAAATTCGAATAAATACATTTAAATGAACGTATAACGATTTTAGGTACGAGCGTACAAAATGAATTCGAAACAGTAACATTCATCAAAACAGAAGACGAATCTGAGAATGGGACTGACTGCAATGATGATGGAAATTGGGTTATTGAAGAAGAGCCATTAAAGGGAACTGATGGAAGTCGTGTAGCAGCATATCATATTGGAAAATCAACGTGGAGATGTTACGAATGTTGTTAGTATATAAAGATTTAGTAAAATTCATTATTTATTATTTTTTTGTTATGCAACATTATTTATTAAAACAATTTCTACTATAAATAAAATAAAAAAATAGAAAAACAAAAAAATTTCAATTAATTATCATTAAACTGAAAATCGTTTACACTTAATTTATGTATAACTTTTGTAATTATAAATTAATTACAATACAAGATCAAATAAATATTTAAATTTATATGACTTTTATCCAAAAAATTAATTTATTAACATTAAATTGTTTTTATGCAGGTGAATTGATAACCGGTCTTCCGCGAGAAGTTGCCGAACATTTTATGGAACTTCACTCTCCGGACTCTCGCAATAGGCTTCATTCTCGCAAAGACTATATGCAAGATGAATTGAAACTAGACGATGTTTTGGCTTATTTAGAGAGAGTGCGAGAACGAGCGGAAAGAATTGCTCCTCCGCTTCGCAGAACTCAAGAGACACAGACAGTACCTGCAACTTTATTGCCAGTTGCAACGTCATACCTTTTACAGGAAATCCCTTCTGTCACTCAGCAGCAACAAATCCAGGTATATTTTTGTCAATGGTTGTATATTTGTCAAAACTGAAGGTCCTATCATTAAGTAAACAAATTTAAAACTTTCACCGTGGGGGTGTACAGAATTTGACAATTGATGACTGCAGTGGGAATCCTCCAACGAACTTTGGGTCGGATTTGCCTTTTTGGGGTATAAATAACTAAGAAAAGAAAATATATGGTTGGGAAAATTTTTAAAAGACTATGAATTGGGAAATTTTTATAGAAAATTTCTGAATTTTAATGAGCAGCTTTTGTATCTCGAAAACTTTGTCTAGGAAATGGAGGGTGGGGGTAGGAAGAGAGGGGATACAGAGAGGTAGGTAGCATATACGTTGACTTGCAGGAAATATTGTTAACAGAAAATTCAGTTCTGCAGATCATTTTAAACTACTTGCATCTATCTCGGTGATACACCATATAGTGTAAAAAGTAATTAAAAGTTTCACGGTTTATATTATACTAAGTAAGTAAGAAAATCTAAATGATTTTTTTTTAAATAAATGTATTTTATTAAATTATTATTAGGTTACAAAATAATTACAAGTTATGTTATTTGTTGTTAGTTTTCATTCTGATTAGTATTTGAATAAATAAATGATCAAGTTGCAACTGTTTATTTAAACTTAATTTAAATTTTTTTCATAAACGAAGAAAATTTTGCAAATTTTTAATAATAGTGTAATTTAATATGAAAAACATATTTTTGAGCATTCAAAAACAAATTATTAAGATAATTTTTTTAATATTGCAAGTTTATTTTACTTCTAATAAATATCTTTAAAATTAATATCAAATTATGATTTTAATCGTTAATTATTGTTATGGTATATTTTAATTTTAAAAATAATTTGAAAAGAAGTTTAAAAAAATCTTCGACATAAGTCAAACTAAAGTTTTACAAAAATTTTATATTTTTGATAGAGTTTCATTTCACAAGTTCGCATTCAAGTACGATTTTACTTTTTTATTCAAGGTTTTATTTAGTTTACTTATGTATTTCTTCACAAAGAAAAATAAAACAGAACTTCTGCTACAATTTTAATTTATAATACAACAGTTTATAAAAATTAAACAAATTAATCATTAATGATTAAAAGAATTAAAGTAAATATAAAATATAACCATTTACTTTTTGAATAATCATAATACAATTTTAAAATTCTTCACAGAACCCAACCAGCATGGCCCCTGCGAATGCGGTTCAAACGGTGAGCAAACGTTACACATGCTCGGTGTGTTCCTACTGCACAGACAGGAGGGACCTTTTCACCCGACACGAGAACATACATCGTGTCGAAAAGCCGTTCCAGTGCTTCGCGTGCCATAAACCATTCAACAGAGCGGACCACGTGAAGAAGCATTTTTTGAGGATGCACAGAGAACTGCAATACGACATAACTCGTATTCGACGGACAGAAAGTTCGTCTAGTTCTACACAGAGAAATCTACAACAAACTGCTGCAACAACGAACGGGAACGTGGGGCAGCAAAACTTGTATCCAGCGGGATACAACAACAACACCAGGGTGCAAGTGCAACCTGCACCTAGCAGCTCGACGGTTGTGTACGAACAGCCGAACATAACAACTGCCGGTCAAACTCAGGCAGAGACCACTCGAAAAATATCAAATGGATCTAGTGGAAAGAGCACAGGAAAGGGAACAAAATCCCAGCAAGAAAAAAGGTGAATTTTAATTTTTTTATTAATTAATTATAATTAATAAAATAAGAAAAATGATACTTGCGTCATAATTTAAGCATTCGAAACTATAAATTGTTATTTTTTAACATTGTTATTGGATTGGATTGTTATAATGTTAAAATAAATCTGATTATTGTATCAAATTCATTTTATATATAAATTCACCATTGATCTTTTATATTTATAACGATAATTCATAATCAAATAAATAAACAAAGCAATTTAAATAAATAGTATTATTATCTCATAAATAAGATTACTTTTATTATTGAACATTTTCCAGCTCAATCCAAACAATAATAATTTAAAACAATCTGTAATGTAATATTAAAAACAAAATATTAATTTTAATAAACTATAATAACATTTAGTGTAGAAAATATAAATTACAGATATTTTGCTGCAAAATCCCTTTTTGATATATGAATTAAAATAACATTTGATTCACAGTTTTTGGCAGAATATAATGATGATTTTAAATAATATTGTATTACATTTAAAAATTAAATTATAATTAAAATTTCGACGAATTTCAAGCCCTTGTTAAATAATTTATTTCAATTCTGAATGGTATTAATTATTTACAGCGTTGAAATTGTGTGAAGCAAATTATTTTCAACTAGATTTGTATTTTTTTCATAAAAAAATTGAAACTAATGAATTGTTTACAGGTACACATGTGATTTTTGTTCCTGGAGTGGATTGGATAACTGGTGTTTGAAGCGTCATCTAAATACTCATCTGAAACCTTATGCCTGTAGTTTGTGTGAATACAAAGCTGCTCGTTCTGAACGTTTGAACACCCACGTGCAAAAAGTGCATAATAAAAGACAATGTTCTCGGTGCCCTTTTCTAGCAGACGATATAGCACAATTACAAGCACATCAGATGCATGTTCATCGAATCAGTGGTGCTACTTCGTCGACCGTAGCATCTACTCCAGTGGCTGCGCCATCACCTCCGATTCAAACTAATCGTCTGCAACAGCCATTGCAGTATGGTTTCATATACTATCGCTAAACTAACATTTTTTCAATTATTTTAACTAATCCACACTTATAAAACACTATTTTTTGTGATCTGAACTGTTTAACGCAATGATCACCACAGTTTTAAAAAGTTCAAATCACTGCCTACGCAGTGTTGAGCATTGTATTCACAGAAATTTTTATTTTTGTCCTCGATACAGTGCTCAGCTCTGTATAATTTTTTCCATATATGTGTTGTATCAAAAGATGTTAATATGGTTTTTTTTTACTTAGACTGCATGATGGGACATTCCTTCTTCTTTTCTCGCCATAGGGTGGCAACCAATGCTATTTTTTCTTGTGATCTTCTAGTATCTACAAGCTACATATACACATATAAATTAAGCAAATTTCCTCCTCTTTTTTTTCACCACAGAGTGGCAGCACAATACAGTTGATAATTTAAAATTTCTGTGATATTTCGACAAATTGGCAGAACCGAAAAAATCCGATGTTTGAAATTGCAAGGAAAAGCAGTTTACATTTATATTTATATTTACTGTAATTCTCAAACTTGTTTCATGTGACCTGTATATATGTATCTTTTTCATATTTAATGAAAGCTCCGAAATAATTTAATTCTATTAGTAAATATTGTTTACTAGAAATTTAATTATTTAACAAGTTTTCGTTTATTAGATTATATCATTAAAATCGATACAAAAATTTCAAATTGATTTCATCAGATGAAAAATATTTTCTTAAGAAAAAATTGTATTTGTGTCATACATTTAGTAATGATTGTATAAAGTTGTTGCATATTTATACTTTTAAGTATATATATTTTATTTAAATTCATCTTGTTTTAAAATAATTTTATTACAAAAAAAATTGACATTTTTGTATTTAAATTTAATACTTAATACATTTTCAAACATTTAGTCTTTTTTCCTCAAATTGGGTTGCATGATGCAGTTACATGATTACCCTTAGGGAACGTAATAGTTGAATCAATGTTGAATTAACGTTAACGAAAACGTTGATTCAACGGTTCATCAACAGTGTTTCAACGTTGATTTAACGTTGACATATCAACATTGATTCAACCTAATATAACCGGACATTCAAAAGTTGAAACAAGTGGACTTATTCGGTTTTCCCAACATGCCCCAGAAATAGGTCAATCATATTATTTCGATAAATATAAACCTTTATAATGTAATTTTAAAATACACGGAAACAAGGCACAAAAAACCGTTCTCTCCCACGGCACACAACCATTACCTAAGTCTACTGGGCAATGGTTGCCTACTTGTAGACAACAGTTGCCATTCTCTCTTATAAAAAAATAGCTGTCCACTTTCTAGGCACTGATTGCCTAGAAGTAAGCAACTATTCCTCCCTTTGTCGAGAGAAGAGTTACTTTTTATTTTAAACATTGTTTCTTTGCTAATTAATTCACTGTAGCAATATTGTATTTTGATTTATTAATTAATAGAATGAAATAAAATCATATTTTTATGTGTGTTAATAATCATAATTTGTATTTTTAGTCCAATGGGAGGTCGTCCACCGCCAGGACCACCTGTTTTTCCTGCTCCAACGGCAATCGCACAAACATCTAGTCTTCCTAATAATCCAATGCTTAGGTATGTTTCTTATATTTTAAAATGTTTATAATGGTTATACATATACTTTATTAGTCTCGCAGTTATATGTTTAATTTGTAGATAAGCTTATGTTTTTGCACGACAAAGTCATTGTTATTTTGCAAGATTTTTTTCAAGCAAATTATTGTAGCTTTTTATGCAAAATTATTAAAGAAATTAATTTTTGAAATAAACATGAATGAAAATAATCTTATGAAATAATTGTTATACACATTTAAAATAAATTTTGATTTATGCTTTAAATTGATAAAATACTTTGTGTATAACAATTTCTTATGTTTAATATTGTATTCACTTTGAGGCAAAAAGATTTTAATAATTTTAATTATTTCATAAAACAAATTTGATTTTAATTATTCAAACATTTTTATAAGATGAAAAATTATTCTGAAAACCTTCATTTAAACTTAAAAAAATTTGCTTTTTTTCCCTAAATGTCTCACAATAATTTCTGATTTTCGCTTTAAAAAATTAAAAATAGTATATTCCATTGAAGTTTTCAGAATAAATTTTGCACACCTAAGCTTTATTTTTTTATTTATTATATAATTTCTTATATTTTATTTCAAATTATTGTTTTCGTATTCGAGTCCATCATTGCGTTGACGTCATTTTTTAACTCCGTATCCGCTAGTTGCACTCGATACGGAGAGCTATGTTCATTTTGAATGTATTTTTTTTCTATTCTTTTTATCATTTTTTTTCTTTTGCTCACGTTTTTGGCCCAAATTGTGCATATTTTATGTTTGCCTGTTGATGGTTATTAGTTCTGCTTAATAGAGCATAAATGTTGTCAGTGTTTGAATTATAAATGAATAAAATAACCCGATCATAGCAATGAAAAATGACGCGAACGTAACTTATTAAACAGTGCCGCGGTGGTTGCAGCCACTAGATGGTAAATTTTCCACCAGCATTTGGCGTCTTCATCTTGGGAGGAAGGCACTGTGCCGGGATGACCGCGGCACTAAATAACACTTGGGACTCGACACGAATTGATGATTTGAAGATTAAAAAATTGACGTTAATTTCACCAAACATTTTCCGTCTAGCGAATTGATGGCATTCGCTGAAGCATTGCGCCAGGTTTCACAAAGACATGATCTCTCGCGATTTGGCAACGTGAATGGCATCATTCGGTCTTTTGTCGGTAACATGGTTCAAAATCAGTCTGGCTATGTGTCGGAAAATTCTGCCTCATCGGAAAGTTCCCACAATAAGAGGACAAGTGAGCCGGCAGAATTGAAAATGGAAGACGAGAGACTGAACAGAAATTGGGAACCAATTAACTTGGCTATATCGGATGTAAACAATGCCGACAGGAGAAATTACGAGGCAGCCAGAAGCAAATCGCGGAAACAAAAAAGGCCACGCAAAGCAGTTTCATCTTCGGAAGACGAGGAACTGGTATATGATGATGTAGCTGCAGTTCGGACAACGGCATCAGTTGTTGTTCAGCCGATGAATAACGAAGTCAAACAATACTGTCAGGAGTCTGAGAACACAAAAAGTGTTGAACAAAAATGACCGTTACCAAAGATTAGATTTCTATCTAGCTATCAGTATTGTGACATTCGTTCAAAGGTTGAGTGGAGGTATGTATGCTTGTCGATAGAGGTATTGTAGAAAACATCCTTTGACTGAACTTAAATATCTTTTCCAAGTTTAGTATCAAAGGACTTCTATTTGGGAATATTTGTTTAATGTGGAAAATGTAATCTCGATCCAGGATTAAATTAAACTATATTTGAGTTTTAAGTCATGTATATTAAGAGAAACAATGAGCCCCGATTTATTGATTCAGAAAATTAGAAATATACGAGAGAATTGTTCTCTATTCTACAAGTGTACCGCGAATTCATTTAGTATTATATAGCAGGAAGAACAAAGAACTTCACAAGTGATGTGTAGATAAAATTCATTGTTTAATTGGAAATTGTTATTTGTAATTTTTATATGTTACTGTGGTGTAGAATTAAGATATATAAATTAAGTATTGAACATAAGGGAAGAATCACTGCAATAAATTATTCGTCACAATATATGCATTGGATGATGTCGGTGAAATGTAAAAAAATGTAAATGTACATTAATTCTTTTAATATTATTAATTTATTTTACCTACACAATATTTAAATAAAACAAAATGGCTCGTTGCATTTAAACAAACAACTTTGCAAATTTACTTGAAAATTCTTTTGAATTGAATGTGTTTTAAAGTAATATTTCATTACTGTATATATTTTTAAATTTCAACATTACAAACGGTCAAATTCTAAATATTTTCTTCTAATATCTTTTGTGATTGTAGATTGAAACTATTTTAAAGCTACATTACGGACAACGTTGTTTTTATAAAATTGTGATAAAAATGTTGAAAAGCACAATAATACTTCATAAGTATGCTGAGATGAAAGTATTAGTAATCAATTCAACAAAATATAAATGAAAAAAGTAAGATGGCTAAAACGCAATTATTTTATAATTATCTTAACAATCTTCAGGGAATTTGTCATTAATTATATTCATTAATGTATTAAATAATTGTATTTTAGCTTTTAGCTGTGACTTATAATTTGTTGTTGGTGTTGAATTTGCGTTTAATTTTTTATAAATGTTTCTTAACTATAGTATTAAGTGTTTTCAGTTAAGAATTTTTTATTGTTGTAATTTTACAATCGTAATTGTATTTTTGATTAAATACACTTAAG
>JABFPM010003893.1:0-13568 GCA_022817325.1 Idris sp. 1 HC-2018 | reverse complement strand
TATTAAAGCTTAAAATATAAAACTGTAATATTTATTTAAATAATTTAACTGAAACAACTATGTAATAACCTGGGAAATGCAATTAATGTTTTAAAAACAATATATGATTTGATCCATAGAAATAAAGTATTTATTACAGCAAATATTAAACAAACGTTACGTAAAACCTTTTAGTACGAAAAAATAGTGTTAATATTTTTATTTAACTGTTTTCAATTTATTGTCATTTTTTTAAACAATAAATTATACTTAAAATGAATCAATTTCATTTAAAATTTTATATTTTTCTTATCATAATAATACACGCTCATTTATAATACGTAAAATTCCTTATTTATCTAGTCAAATATCAAATTATTTGTTTTTCTGTTTTTTTTTTAATTTTATAATATACAAAATTACTTGGTATTTTTATTTGCTGTACAATTTGCCAATATTACAGTTTTATATTTTAAGCTTTAATATAATTAAATCTTAATTACATATTTGAGAATATAAACACTAAAATTATGTCAAAAATAATTAATAATAACAAGGTTAGGTATTGCATTTCTGTAAAATGAACATGTGAAAACGTCTCAAAAGAAATCGTTCCGAAAATATTTCTAGCCTACAATTCAGCTGTCATTTTTGAAATACTTTTCGTCTCCCAGACATTGAATAGATCGCGTTTGATGTCATATTCATTATATTCACATAAACAAAAAATGCACGTTCACGTGAATAATTTTACGTAAACGAAAGCTTGTTACGTTCACGTAAGCAATTTTACAATTCTGAGAGAAAATATGTTATAAATAAACAAATTGTAATTTGAAATAAAGTTAAATTACATAAAATTATCTTTAATTTTCATTGTATAAAAAGAAAAGAAAAAAATAATCATTAGAATTAACGATGTTTGCTTTTGAGCTTGCGGTAGACAAATATAATTATTTTTATGATTTTAATGAAAATAATAATATATATATATAAATGTAAAAACTGGACCAAAAACTGATTTTATTGTGATTGTACTTTGTTCATTCAAGTTTTACAAAAAACCAAAACTTCTACACGATCAAATAAGTATGAAGCCAAAAAAATAAGAATTACTACAGTACCCGCAAAAAGTTCGTGAACATACCAAATTTCAATTAAAATTGATATAATTTCATGAATAATTAATTTCATGAGACAGAATTTTTTGAAAAAGCATAAAAATTAGCAGTTTTTTAATTGTTTCAAAACAGTTATAAGTTAACGAAAAATTAATAAAAATATAATTTTAATTAAAGGATTAGAAAACTTATTGTCTTAACTTTCCAAAACTTTAATTAGAATTGTTTTTCTATTGATTATTCATAAAATTATATCAATTTGAAAAAGGCCTACCAGCCTACTGTAATTATAAGTCTGACAATTTTGAGTAACACGTTAAAAATAGAAATAATGTATAAATGGTTATGTTGTCAAGTTATTCACTTTTTTCAATTAAATTTCATTCTATATAATTATTATAAGTATTATTTTATTCATTTTAAGAAATAATCTTTTGCTTTTTATATACAGGGTAAGTTATTTTGAAACAATAAGCAATAAGACAAGAGATTGAGTTTTCTAAAATTCATGAGAAGGAAAAGGATACACTATCTCAACATAAGAAAATTGTAATAAATCAAAATTTTTTAGTAAATTGAATACCCACATACAATAAACATTCTCATTAAATCAAATAGAATAGAACTCCTTCTATCAGTCAATATTCGTTTGTAAAATGAAATGCTTCTTTCTACATGAGTCGAAGTTAACGGTGCATATTTAAAATTTTTAATTTCATTGGCAGTCAAATTGTAACGATCTTGTTATTCTCATGCATCATTATGAATTCTTGTAACGTTTTATACCCTGGATTTATATATAACCCGTTTCCGCTTAAACGGCCGTGAATTCCACCTGTAACGTTGTATTTTTTGCATTAATCAAAGAGAAAAAAAATCGGTATTATGAATTCCCGAAAGATTTGGGTCTGCTCTTTACGAATTTAGAATGATTTTTGCAAAACAATTTCCTCATTTTTGTTTATAACGATTTTTAATGAAAAAAACGAAAATTTTTTTGTTTTTTTGACATCTAAAGTTCATTTTCTCTATGAAATCATCATTTAAATGATCTAAAACAGTCATATTCGGTGGTATGGATATATATACTATAATTTATACTATATATTGATTAATTATTAACATGGTGGAAACAAAATGACGGCTTTTTTAAATGTATATGTCTAATCAATTTGTAATAAAATTTGAACGTATTGCATTACGTGAAACTTCATAAAATAAACAATGAACTTATAATTTAATTTAATTTTATAATCCATGAAGAGCACTTTTATACACTTTTTTTCAAGCCAAAAACAAAACATTTTATCTTTTGACATAAAACCAAACCTAGGAGATTCGAAAATTTTGATTTTAAACATCGGTAGCTGTCAAATTGCAGTAACATCAACATGTATCAATCGTATAGCCAATTTCATATTGTACCGTATCCAGGCTTTGCTCATAAGCTTTTAATTTAGATTTTAATATAAATTCCATGAATAGAAAAAAAAATTTCATCCTAAACTATGTTAAAAAATGTTTAATTGAAAACAAGATTATTTTAAAAACAAAAAATGTCAATGAATATTATTTATTTATTCATCGAAAAAATTGTATTAGTTTAGTGAAAATATTCAATTTCAAACACATTCAAAAAGTATTAAAATTATAAGTAAAAAAATATCTATGTTGATCAGTAATGAACATTACCGCACAATTACTTCTAATTGAACGAAAACATTAAAACAAATATAACAGAATAGATTTTAGTTGTTATTAATTACCGAAGCGCTGGCTGATAATTAGTCTTGATTAATGATTTAAAGCTATGAAAGTTGGGCGCGTTAATTGGTCGATAACGAATTAGCGTTGACGGAAAGTCGCGCGCAACTTTGCCAATGTATGCTAACAAAATTAGCCGAGCAAAGTTGTGAAAAAATACCATACAACTTTTTCCACAAAAGTGAATCGATATTTTCATTTTCATTTTATCGGCAAAACGTTTGCGCGCACAGCAAGATATAATCTTGTTTTCGAGTATGATTTTCTGGTAGAAATATCTTTTTACACAGGGGGGAATGGAAGAACGGAAAAAATGTGCATACTAAAAAGATTCGCCACGGCAGTAAAGTTTCGCTTGAATATACACAAGCAATGTAGCTTGAGCACGGCAAGAAGCAACGACGAAACTTGGCTCAACACCAGAATCAACCCTTTTCCGCTCGCGAGAAATACCATCCGATACGACATCGCGTTTTATTGCAAAACTTTGCGCCGATTGCATACGTCTTAAACGCCTTTGATGTTGCCCCGTAATATTAATTCAGTTTGAATGTTTAAAACGAAATCGAGTTAAACATTCTTTTTTTTTTTTTTTTGTTAAATTTTCTTTTTTTATCTTTATTTTTTTATGAATTATTTAACGTTTTAATTAATAATTCCATTATTGGTTATACAATTTGTTGAGGATACGTCTTATAATGGGCTGCTTGAAATAGTACAAACGCCTTTTTTTTCCTGTCACGCAGATTAAGCATTCAAATTTGCGAATAAATGAAAAGAAGACGAGATTTTTGAACGAAATTATTCAACGACGAATGAATGACTGAGTATTGAATAAAAATGAACTGATTTTTCAACTCAGAGGCTTATTTAAAACAAATTTAGGCGTTTACAACTCTTACATTATAAGTTAAAAAGGTAAAAACATTGTGTCAAATATACTGAAACTGCGTTTTCCTGCTAATAAAAGAATCATATAGAAATTTATTTTAATTCAAAATTATTATATTTATGAATGCTTTGATTTTTAATTATTGTTATTAAATAACAATAAATCTGCAATTTTAGTTTTGTTCCATCAAAAGATATAATTATAAACTTTTTCTCTATTTTTATGACATTTTTGTTAGATTTGTTTTTAAATCCGTAATTTATCATTATTGTTATTTATAATAACAATGATTATTGACTTTTTTTAATTATAAGAAATATTACATCCATTCAAAATATTTTTCATTTTTGAGTGAGTTTACAAATGATTAGAGTTCATTAAAAACAAGTAACCACTTGGCTAAGGAAGAGTAAACAAGAGAAAAAATGTATAAATTGGAACTTGTTAATTTGTTTTCCGAATAAAACTATATAAATAATTGTTATAAATAAATTTACTACACTAAAAAATTTTATATAAAATGACAGTATAAAGAATAAATGTAAAACTATTTTTTAATCATTTTTAAAATCATTCAAGCATACCGTAGATTGAACTAAAATTATTCAACAAATCAGTTTAGTATTTCTGTCACACGTCATGAAAACTATCGTGATTATAATCAATGCTCAGTTTCTGATTATATTTTGTGTATGTATTTCAAAGGCTGAAAATTTACAACACATTATTTTCCAATAAATCTTTACAGCTCGAAATATATATCTGGATATCTGTCGTTAGTAATGTATTTGAAATTTAAGGCACACGTGACTGAAATTTGTTCTAAAATATGCTAACAGTGTTAAATTATTTTTTTTATTATCTCTAGTAATAATGTTCAGTAATAAAATATCATAACAAAACTTTTAAAACAAAATTTCATACTACTATTGTACGAGTGATCCTAGGTGTTTTACAGAGTTTGCTTTTTAAACAAATAAACAAATCATATCTTCTGGAATATCAGTGAAAAACCATTTAATCGTTTAAACGAAATAAAATTTTGACTATAAAAATGAAATGAAATGAATACAAAAAAATATCACAGTTATTTTAATGTTTATTTTTATAAAAAAAACGAAAAAATATGTATTCAACCATTTAAAAGCGTTTTATTTCTGAAAATATCGTTTCTTATTTTTATATGTTTGATCTTGAAATAAATAGTATAACTACCACATAACTCAGTCTTCCAACGATCCACTTGCAGCATTTTAATGAATAATATAAAAATAAATTTCATGATAAAATAAAATGTAATTATATATAATATCTTGCCATAAAGAAACTAGAAACTTTGCATCATATATAACTATCTAACAATATCAATTTAAATTTTCAATTATATTATACACTTTTTACGATTTACTCTGGCAGCTACAAACAAGCACTATTTATTTTATTTTTTTATTTATTTTCTGTTTTTCACTAAAAAAAACAAATTCAAACCGTTTAATTTGCAGTATAACAATAACGCACACTTTAAATAAAGTTTAATTTGCAATGCTTTTAATTGCATCTAGTTTTAATTTCGTTTTTTCATTATTAACCGTTGTCAAAGCATGTAAAAAATACACACATAGACACGCACACAACTACTGAAAAAACATTTTCATTTTTCTCGAATTGAAAATAAGAGTTTAAAGTGAATTCATTAATGGTTGGCACGATGTTGAGGACAATGCACTCATTTTCTCGGCTAAGAGCATACACATCCCAGAAACGCCACCATTAGACGAATGTGCTTATTCTACTCCTGACACTTGATAAAAGCATGTTTTCCTCTCAATGTATATTCCAAAGTAACAATTTGATGGGGCAAATAATTCAAATTCATTGGGACTTCATCGGATAATCCTAATATTAAAGCTCCACTAAAACCTTTTTTGGCCCCAATAAGGTATTTAAGAGGCAGCCCAACTGCGAAGATTCGTGTGTAAACTTCATTAGGTTCTAGTTAAGATTTCTGACTTTAACCCAATAAAGATTTACCTTTTGAAAACTCAGCAGGACCCAGTAAAAGTATAATACTGTTGTCAAGCTATTTTTTCCATTTGAAAATCTGAGATATCGCTGATCAGTTTTTTCAGTAAAAAACCAGCTTCTAATTGCCCTAAGAAAACCTCATTTGGTTCCAGTAAGAAATATTATACATCAACCATATGAGTAGTGGGGAACTACATTTCGTGGTGGGAGGTAGTGGCTAGCGCTAGAATTCTCTGTCTGAAGTCAGTTGACACTCAGAACTCGTAATGTGCACATCAGCAATGTAGAAGCCAATGTCTCTTCTAGCGTTTAATGTAGAACTTAATTATTTATTATTATTATTCCAATGTTGATAAGTATATTTTTTAAATTAATAAATAATCGTTCATCTGCTAAGTTTAATAAATTTTCATTTTTAAACCTTATTTTTTTCAGATTTTTATTTGCAGAATTTATTTAATTATTTTTTAATTTTAGTAACAATTTGTGAAGCTTAATGTTGTTTATTTTTAGATTTAAACAACATTTTATATGCAGAGGTTTAGGTTTGAAATTTTAAATAATTTGTATTTTTGGCGAGCAAGGCATTCCGGTAAAAATGTCTAAGAAAAACCCTGTCAGGCTCTGGATTAAAAAACCCTGTGGAATCCTAGTAAGGTTGACATGATTTGACAACGAAATTTTAAATCTATTACAAATCTTCAGAGAATATTTAAAATGTATATTAATTGAAAATAAATTAATCTTGACAAAAAATCCCTACTTGGAAATGAAACTTGTTTTTGAATATAAAATTATGATCTATGAATCTTGAACTATAAGTTTCCAAGTGATTGCCAAATAATCATACTAATTTGGATTTATGTTATTGCACTAATAGGAATTTTTTTCGTTAAGATTAATTTATTTTCAATTAATATATTATGTATATATACATTTTAATTATAATATCGGAAGATTTCTAATAGATATAAGATACCAGGGTCAAATCATGGCCTACACGGAGCCTCACTCTGGGACGCGTTACACCCCCCCATAAGGCGCCAGTCAATTTTTCCAATCAAGCCCCAGATTCATCTCATAAGGCCCCAACCAATGTCTATTTTAAATTGTTACTTGGGTTAATGCTTGAATTATTTAAGCATTTATTTTTACAAAAAACTATAAATTACAATACAAATGCCATTGTAATTGAAATTACACTGTAGATAACCAGCAGTCAGGTGTCAAAATCAACTGCTTGTTGTGTGGTCATAGGACTATCAACAATGTAAATGAGAATTTAGATATACATTAACTCTCAAATACAAGTGTACTGATGAAATATTCATGAACAAAAGTGTCCAAAAGTGATTACCAAAATCGATTAACAATTTCAATTAATAATTAAGTTGATAAAATTAATTGAATTTATAAGCGGATAAAATTTAAAATATTTATATAACGCTTTTATTTTTATATTTAAATGTGACCCAGTTAAAATTATTTACAACTTTATATCAGAAACAAATGTCAACTTTGTACACCGTATAAAATCATATAAAAGAAATAATCTTTATTTAAAAATAAATTATAAGTAGTGAACAAAATTTTTATTCTTTTAAATCAATTTTAATGTAAAATAAATAAAAAATGTTAAACACCGATGATGAAAATAATGTTATTGATTCACAGTTGGCAGTAAAGTGAAATTGAGATTATTTACAAAGTGTGTCAGACAAGTGCAAACAAGATGACACGTGTGCCAGGAACAAGAAGAGTTATACTAATTTAAAATCTTGCGACGTTTCTTTCTTCAATAATAATTCGCATGGCTGTTTGCGTTCGACGCAAAATGAGAACAAATGTTTCATTTGGCAGCCTAGACGGGTTTTGAAGTAAAAACACTTTTTCTACTATCATAAAACTCTTCGTGTGTTTTCTTTGACCCGTTTTCTATATCACACACAATTCTGCTAAATTTTGCCGGTAAATCGCCTTAAAAATGACACTTCAAAGAAAACCCCTACGCAATTTACATCGGAAATACTGTGTAAAGATATTTTAAAATATGTAGCGTGTACTATATACATTATATAAGCCGACTTTCAAGGATGTGAAAATTTCATGAATATTTTGTTACATAAGACAGTTCAATGTGCAGTCACTGTGACACTCACGAAAAACCGACTGGGATATTAGAAATTTCTTTTTCTTTAACATATTCATTACCTGTGCGCATGTATAAACCACCAGTCTCATTCATATATTTCAAGTTGAAACAATAAAAGGCTAAATATAGTATAATACTAAATTAAGTTGTAAATAAAAGCTAATTAAAGCAGAATAATTTATTGAAAGCTCACTGAATGACGAAAATTACGATTTAGTATTTTATTTTTATACTGTTTTATAAGCCGCCTAAAATAACAATAGTTTTTCATGTTGAGAACTGTCAATGAGTACAATGTAATCAGGCAATTTAAGAGACTAGATTTATAGCATCAATGTTTATTGTTATAAACGAAGTAAAGTTGAATCGTATTATGTAAGTGTAGGTGAATTTCATATCTCATTAAGGGGAGGTTCCAGTCTAACGCTTGAAAAATCGAGTATTTTCACTGATTTTTTTAATGTATTTAGAAATAAAATACGAACACGGGATTTTTCATTATTTGTTTATTATTGAAAGAACAACTAGCAATTTCTTTAACTGTATCTTTGTGAAAAATTAAGAAAACGAAAAATCCTTCAAGTAGCATCCCTGGTTTAAACTTCCAGGCAATTCCAGAAAAAAAATTAATCTGAAAATGTTTGAAATTTTGCAACGGAAATTTCCTGTTTTTTTCCAAAAATATGCATATGATTTTAATCTGGATTTGTCGGGAATGCTAAAGAAATCGAATTTTAACCAGGATATTTCTGGAATATTCAGGATTAAAACTGTCTGGGTTCAACTGGAATTTTTAAATTTCTGGAATTGTCTGGAAAATGATTTTTTTAATGAATTTTGCTACTTTATAGTGAATTTCCGTTTGAAAGTGTGTCCAACAAATTTTCCTAATCCTTTTGAGAGCTCCATTATTTAAATTCCAGTCACAGCCCATTTTTTTCAAGTAACACCACCGTGAACGTCAAATGTCAATTGACATATTTTTTTAACTGTCAATTGTTTAAACGTCAAAAATTGAAAAGATTGCAATAAAATTTATTAAATACATATCAATATTCTTCCAGTTTCAAAAGTGTAAAATCTATGTAAATTTCACATATTGGAAATAAAAAGTTGAAAGTATCATTTTTTTTATTTATTTTCCAGTCTTATTTCAAATTTTTAAAATTTTTTGCAATTACATTTTTTTGTAGTAACCGAAGTTAACCAAAATTAATTCTAGACAATTCCAGATAAGTAAGTAATTTCATGTGAATCCAAAAAATGGCCTGTGACTGGAATTTAAATAATGGAGCTCTCAAAAGAATTAGGAAAATTTGTTGGTCACACTTTCAAACGGAAATTCACTATAAAGTAGCAAAATTTATTATAAAAAAAATCATTTTCCAGACAATTCCAGAGATTTAAAAATTCTAGGTGAACCCAGACAGTTTTAATCCTGAATATTCCAAAAAATGTAAAAGAAAAATCATTTTTTTTAAGATCGAGACCGGAACCTCCCTTTAAAACAACTTAGATTTTATTTTACACTAACACGTGACAATGTGAATTAAACGTGTTTGTAATACAAATAATGATGAATTTGGTTTCATAGTATCTGCAATTTTATTGAACATGTCAAATGCTTATTTATTCATGAATAAAATGAGTTTTCGTTTTTTTCGTTTGAATAAAGTTTATTTATGTCTATCAAACAATTATTCACACACAAAAAATCCTTTTGTTTCCACACATGAAAAATAAAATTAATGTTAAATCGGTTTACTGGAACAACAAAGTATTAGTTGGTTAAACAAAGTTTCAGATTGATAAACAAAATATAGTTAAACGAACGAAACATCTTGTTGTTAATAACTAAATTATATACACATATATTCTAAGAGTGTAGGGATGAATTATTCGTATTGACATAACTTATTTAATATCAACTTATAATTAAGATAACAAAGTTAAGACTGTTATCTAATTATCAATAAAATGATGACACATCTCAGATAACGGTCTGAAATGTTCATTTAGTGCTCTCGACATTTATGTCAATAATGCTTTATAAGGACTCACTTGTTTAACGTAAAACTTACATTAATGTTAGAGTCACATTAATTTTCTAGATTATATTTCCAAAGATTAATATAAATCTGTGTAAATAATAAATCAAATTTGAAAAACTCTGCGAATATTTACAGTTTTTCGTCATTTGCAATCTTAGTTTTTTTTTGTTTTTTTAACTGTCAAATGCTTTGGTTAAAATTGAAGTTTGATTGATTTTAATATCTACACATCTCAAAACTTTAGAAAACAAACATTTTTAAATCTCTAAACCATTAAATTTAAAATGCTGTAACTCCCCGAAGAAACATCTAAAAATTAAATATTTAAATGGATCAATTTGCTCTACTTATCTCGAATTTATTTAGTAATAAAATTAACGAGTTAAGTAAAAAAATTAATTTCCATTTAAATTATTGGTATAAAAGATATAATAATATTCATAGTGAACTGTTTCATTTGTAATGATCCAGAGACATTTAAATTTCTTTTGCTTAGCTTTTATTTGTGCTCAAGTTGGATTACGAAACCAACCATTTTGGAAAACGAACTGATCGATAAAAAGCCATACCGATATTTGTGAAACAAAGAGTTAGTCATATATTTTTAATCGGCCCTAAAAATGAGCTCAAAGCTTCATGATGCATTTTGCCGACTTATATTACTTGGAATTACGATCATTTAGACTATAAAATTATAATTGCCTTTATTTCTTACGTTTTGTCTAATTTTAATTGCAGCCAAAGAGTCCGAAGAATCGACCGAGGTGCCAAACAAAAATAAAGGAGAAAATGTGGAAACCATGCTTGTTTTGCCCAGCTCAAATCCATTCGGCATCCGTCCTATTCGGCCTATTCAGCCCATCTTCGGTATGCCCGATTTGGACGATGATGACAGTCTCGACGGAATGCCGTCCCCAGGATACTTCAATCCTTTCAGGTCAAATCCTTTTGACGGCTTCCTCAGCAGCATGCAAAGTAAGTGCAAACGATCTGTAAAATAAAATTGCAGGGAAAGGGCTCAAAAAAGATACTTAAAAAGGAAGCAAACTCATGCGCGCATAGCATATTTCTCTCCAGAGAGTGAGAGAGAGAAAGAGAAAAATAATGCCAAGTTAAAGGAAGCGGAGAAATATATACACGTATATCTTTAAGCTGAAAAGCACGACAAAAGTTTCTTCTTGGCTTTGACGTTGGCATTTGTGAATTCGTTTTGTATTTTGCAGACATTTCTTTTGTTACTTTTACTATTATCAATAAATTTTTTCCACGAATGAATCCTGAAGTCAAAAAGATTCAAAAAATGATTATTTTTACAAAAAAAATTGTGTCATTAAAAAGCTGATATAAATGTGTATACAAAAATGTTATTTAAATAAATTTATAATGCAAAAGTTTTTAATAATAAAAAATTGTATTTAAAAGCTAAAAATTATTACATTTTGGTTATAACAATTTGTATCCAAAAGTTTTGAGAAAAATTCGCAATACTTTCACTTATAATAGTAATAATTCTTACAAAAAAATTAATACAAATAAAAAACGATCAAAAACCACACTACAGTGTACGTTTTACCCTGAGTTACATCAGCAAGTAGTAGTTTGTTTATGGTTCCATTACTACATTGACAATACAACTTGACAAACAAGACCGAACCAACAGAACAGTTGTCTCTGTCTCTACGTCTTTCTTAACCCAACATAATTTATCTCAAAGCAATAAAACCTCCCGCACATTTGAGATTCATTAACTGTAGTCATTTTATGTCAAGCATTCTTCATTCAAGGTAAAGATCATTACTATCACCGCTTCCGTGTCACATGACATTTACGTTTTCTCATATCGCACTACTGTTTTACTTTTGCATCCTTGATCAGACCCGCCGACCGTGAACAGGAAACGTGGATGTAATGCACCGCAAAAACACACACACAAACAGAAAAAAATGTATAACAAACGAGAATAAGTAAACAAACAAAAGCGGGATTGCAAAAAAACATTTTCGCAAAACTGGGTCATGATCTTCCAATCCCAGAGTCGAGATTGTCTTCCAGAGGGATTAAAGGACTGTTAAGAAACCGGATTAAAAGGCAATTGAACAAGTTCCAAACTTGTCTCAGAGAATTTGTATCATACTGTTGTAGTACGCAGAGCTTCATCCCCGCCCGCAGGATAAATTACTTTGAAATTGCTTTGTCTATCGTTCGTATTTGTAATTAAACAAGATTAATATTTACAGGCTTTGTAAAAAGAAGAGACAAACGAAAAAAAAAACAAATACAGTCATGTTCACGCTTAAATTGTTTCGCAAAATAAACAGCGAGATTCATTATATAGCTCAATTGATAAGTGCCTGTGCGATTTAATTCAATATTTACAGCAAACACATGGATACTGCGTTTGTGCTCTGAGAGTCACTGTATCCAAAAAATTACCTCTATTGAAACAAAATTTTTGTACCTTTTTTTTGAAATAGCACAAAAAAAGGGATAGTGCAAATTTTAATTTCACCGTGAAATCGGACTTTTCCGAGATTTTACACTCGAAATATTTCCTTTTCCCATGTGTACATGATTTTGTATTATTTTTACTCGCTGCTAACATTTTATTTAATTATACAATTAGCAGTGACATAAAGGACTTTCATTACAGATTATGTAAATGTTCTTGACATTAATTTAGTAAAATAATTATAGATTATTAATAGAAATAAATTATAGGCAATTATAGAATACTCATAAAAGATGTATTTATACCACTCAACATTGTTTCTTTGGAGTTCATTCAAACCTTGAGAATTTATAACCTATCGGGAACATGTTTTTCAAAATGAAGCTTGATTAACTTATTATATTATTCGTGCAACTCTGTATTTCAAATTTTTTCTTTATTTTGAAAATCTCACTTCCTCGATCAAAGTCAGATTTTGTACATGGTATGCCTTTTTTTAACAAAAATAAGAATCTAAGATAAGCCTCAAAAGTAGTTCCCTCAACATGCAAGATAGCGTGTTTTTACTAATGACAGATGTGTTTATTGCGTCAAACGTAACGAAGCTTCGTGTCATCAAGGACTTATTGCGACCAAAACAAAAGCTGAGAAACAACATTGTACGCAACGGTGTCCTATTTCAAAAGTTCTCAATTGTAAAAGAAAAAAAAACTTATAATCGGACTAATTATCGAAATCTGAGACCGAAAGTTTTGTGATAAAAAATCACCTACAAGTACACACATTTTCTGGCAAAAACCCTGCTAAAAACGTCACCGGCAGATAATTACACGAATTTCGTTAGACACCAGATCCTATAGAGAAAAAACGTCCGTTTATTTGCTTTTGTGTACAACTTGCAGAAAATGTGGTACATTGAACGAAACTTTGGAAAAACTGTTTTCAGATCTTGCAGCAGAATTTTCTTCTGCTTTCAACAACAGTCGTTTTCACAAAATCACTTTATCATTTTCCTCGAGTCGAACGAATACTCCATTGTAATTGGAGATGCCGAGAGACCTCTATTGTGGATGGCATTAAAACAGAGTTGACCATTGAAACTGATGACAGATATCATGTCCTAAGAAATAGTTTC
>JABFPM010003892.1:0-13568 GCA_022817325.1 Idris sp. 1 HC-2018 | reverse complement strand
TATTGTTATCATAATATCACTAACCCGCCTTTAAAATGTTAAATTTTAAAAGAATTTGATTGTTTTTGTTTTATTTTATAATATTCAATAGTCATACAAAAATAAACATAAGAAATCATAAAAATGCAAATATTTATAAAAATAATGTAAAAGTTGATACTAATTAAAAAATAATAGTCTAAACTCTTGGTTTGTTTTTATAAATTATAAAGAAAAAAAGCATGTTATTACTTTTATTACATATAAGACTGAAAAATAATTGAATGTCAAATCAAAGCAAATTGAAGCTTATTAAAGCTTTTGAACCATACAAAATGTGTAAAACTGAACGAGTTATAGAGATTTTAAAAAAAAATTTGTTCAACGTATTTTGGATTATGAAAAGAATGCAAATATACATGATACACAAAAAATTAAATATTTATGGTATTTATTATTAATTAAAAATAATAATAAGACAATCGATAACAAATTAATTTCATTTTAACCTTTTAATATAAAAGACCAGAATGTTTTATAATTTTCATGTGTAGTTTATTCACAGAAATTACTATTTTGTCCATATTGTTATTACGATGCTTCGTGTATTCAAATTAGATTTTGTCAGAGATTTTATTTGAAATTAGAAACTAGTGTCATCTATTGAGTTTGCATTTGCTGATTTCTTTAACCAATTTGACAGATTAATCCGGAGTTGGCTTTTTCTGACAGATAAGTCATTGTAGTAATATCGATTATTGAAGAAGAAAATCCAATTTTAAAATCTTATCTTTGCAATGTTACACAAACATTTATCAACATTTATCTTTACTTCCAAATACATTATTTTTCGCCCAAGTATTAACAAATAATATTTTCAATGAGCCAACAAATTTAAGCAATTAATTGCAATTGACAATTTTTTTTTAATTTTACGTTTTCAACTCAATAAGTATTCCTGTCACGATATGTATTGTGACAAATTCGCACTTGTAATCTCTTTTACAGTGAAATTCGTCCCAAAAGCTAAGCGAATAATCTATTACATTTCCGGTGTGTTAATGAGAAAGTAGTAACACTAATTACCATTCATTTTGCACGCAAAAGCTTTAGTTATACACAGTTATACTTGGCTCCGCAAGTAATTAAAAGCAACCACCGCGCGATAATTCAAAAACAAATAGCTTTAAAAATGTGGCAAAGTCCATTCTTATCGGATCCTTTTTTCGGCGGCATTTAAAATTATCGCGCACGCGATCTCACCAAAATAACAGGAGAGAGGCGAGAAAAAATATAGACGAGAGAATAAAACATTACAATGGAACAATTGTACGAACAAATGTGATCTTCTAAGTGCGTCCGTTACTGTTCTAAACAGTTTGTCACGCCTACTGAGGCCATTCTCCACAGCCATAAGAATCATATTCTCGCCAAAATTATTGTTCCCCTGTGCTTTTTTCACCTTTTTGTATTCACCAAAAATACGAAATATTATTCTACATTTAACTCGTGCGAGCACACTTTTATTGCCACCAGGTTTATGTTGTTCATGAGCATTCGGAGTTTTTTTGTTCTCTCTCTCTTTTTTCTTTTTTCGAAGCAGTTTGGTCAAATTAGCAATAACAGATAACAGCAAGATTGAGCCAAGTTACGATGACCTTTAATTAGAATTTACATTTTTATTTTATATATAAGAACATTTGAAATTAAAATTCGTAGTTTTGTTCGCAGTACCTAGTTATATAGGATGTTAATTTCAATAATTAATTTTTATTTTAAGTTCAATTTTAAAAGAAACCACTTATGTTTAGATACTAACTTTAGATCTTTTTTTAAAAATTAGAACTATAAACATTAATTATATCAGATAGAAAATATATGTTAATTTTGGTTTAAAAAATATTAATTTTACTTACATAATAATTTATTAATTGTATATTTTAAAATCAGTAGTATCAGCGTTGATTTGGTCAAACATAAAGAATTCTAAAGTTTTAAGTCATACTTTTAAATTTTCTTCATTTCAAAAAATATTTTTTCAACTTGACAACAACTTTATACAAAAACTGTTATCTGAATTTCGAAATTAAAACAAATCTTTGAAACTGGGCATTCATTTCGACAATTGGCCATTAAAAATAAAGGAAAATAGTCACGATAAAAGCGTAAGTCGTTATATTCGTCGGCTAGTTTATTTTGAAAACTCCGACGTTGAATTTGCTCAGAAATCTTTCGCGAAATAACTTGAATCCCGATGAATATTCATGGACTGCAGCTGCTCTTGATAAATTCAACTGCGCGGAATTTTTAATTTTTTCATGACTTCATTTGCTAGTCGTGTAACAATGTAATTTTGTGTGTTTCGTGCTTTTTGGTTTTTAACTAGATACTCTCGCTCGAACGTCCGACGAACGACAGTCGCATACAAATCCGCCGGGTCCTGGACAAAATCTATACACTCTACTGGCGTTGTTGAGGGGTTTTGTAAGCCGATGTTACATCGGCTCGCAACTTCGGATTAGATTTGATTACTCAAAGTCCGAGAGCGTTTCGTCACAAGATGCTTCGACAAATCTGCTCCGTGCAGTGCATATCAACGTGTTTATAAGATTGCAGGATATGTGTGCCGGCTAATGGCTCACAAGCATTTTTAGTTTCAACAGTTGCACCAACTTAGTTTGGGATTATCCTTTGGATAGACATGTAATGGGAAGTATTTGCACATGATTCCCAAGTATTTATAAACCAATTTCGCAAGAGCAAATTAATCCAAGCTGTATAATTGAATTTTTGAATTTTTAATATACATAAATTCAAAGTTGAGAATCAGTTTAATCGAGCAGAATTTAACTCTTCTATTTTATCAAAGAAATTACATATTTTTTATGTAGTTTAATTAATTATAATGGTTATGCATAAAAATGAACGGGTTCTAATTAGTGAATGCAAATGATTGAAAAAAGTTAATTACGCGAAAAGTTTTGAATATATAATTATCGTTAACTGTGCCTCTATTTATTATAGATCAATGTTGGTGATAACAATTATTTTGTCGCTAATATCCGTTTAAACAATGTTTTGATCTTTAATCAGTTTTTAATAGTCAAATGATAGATCTTTAAACATTATTTATGTTTTAAAAACGAAAAATATGTTTGAAATCTCAAAACTATAATATTTAATTTTATTCAAAAAATGACATTAAAACAATGAAATATAAATTCTTACTTATTGTTGTTTTTTTGTAAACTTTCGGATGTACAATTACTTTTTAATTTGTATAAGTCTTAAACATTATTTTGTTCATTTTATAATACAATTTTACTTCAGATTTAACTTGATTTAACTAGTTCATAAAAACTGAGTTTAAAAAGTTATGCGTCACAAAAAATTGATGTCATTAATAATTATTTTTAAAACACATGAATTGATTGCATTTTTATCAATGAAAATAATAGTTTAATAGTTTTTGAAATAAAAAATCGATTATAAAGTTTCGAAATCTGAACCTAAATTGAAATCGATTTAAAAACACCAAATGTTTTATTATTTGTAATTATTTTTTTTTTTTCTAATAAACAAAATATTATCTTTGGTAGTATAAAATAAGTGATTCATTTTCACAAACAATAACAGTTTTATAGCTTCGAAAGCCGCTACAAAATAAAGTTAACAATCAAAGTTTTGTAAAACGTACTGCGTTGTTCGGCAAAAAGCAGATTGTTTAACTATCATATCAAGTATTAAACTTTCAGTTAATACAAACTGCTAAGAACTTGTGATTATTGGAGCAAAACTAATGAAGTACATCAAAAAGTAAGTCGGAAAAACTTTTCTTTCATCATACAAAAATATAAAATCAAATTGTTCAACCGATTGAATTCTAAATTTTAAACCACATCTTCATCAACAATAGTTCACTTATAAAAATGAACATAAAATTTCTAATAATAGTTTTTTAAATAAAATATCTCAAGTGATTTCGAGTATTTATTTACGTACTTTGATTTAACTAAACTTTTATTGTTATTTATATCATCAATCTTAGTTTGAGTCACATTTTATTAATGATCTAGTAACTTAATGATCGCACGTCAGTAAAATAATAATTTTCTTTAAAGAGTAATCAAACTGCTATTAATTACAAAATTCATATGATCTGATAATACATCTGCTTTAATTCTAATATCAAACGTGATGTAGATCTAACTTCTGCAAGTTTTCGAATTTGATGATAAATTACACTGAACACTTAAATATTCATAAAATTTCTCATTTTGTTATTAAAAAACAATTAGTTATTTATCCATGAAACTCAACACAAGTTTTTTTTATCCATATCAATTTATTTTCAAGTAACTTGAAAAATAATTTCACCAGAAACAAAATAAATTTGATATGATGTTATGAGAAAATAACTTTTATATAGCTTCAAAAAATGAAAATTAATCTCTCATAAAGTTAAAAAACAATAAATTTTTTTATGAGTCTACAAATTTATTTGTTTCGCTTTGAAAGACAAAAAAGTGGTAGTATTAATTCTTCTACACATTCATTTCTGACTTTTAAACTTAAATGTATTGAACTTTCTTCTTATGCCAAGAGCTAGAAAACTATGATTTTTCATTGGTTTTGGTTGAAAATTGTGTAAAAAATAGTTGAACAAAAAAACTAAGCCTTGCTTTTCAAAATATTTTTTCACGCTTTTAAATTTGTATAACTTTTTCCTATGTATTTAATCATTTTAAAATTTTGCATAAAACATTTGAATTTTATTTTCTATTTATGCTTAAAATGTCAAATTTCTCATTATTTGTTAAAAGCACAAAATAACTTTAAAATTAGAAAGTTAACAATCTATTTAAAAAGAAATATTCTTACGTCTTCTTTAAAACTCAATTTAACTGTTCAAATAAAACTAGAAATAATTTTAATGCTCATTAGTTGAAATAATTTATTCACGAATGACAGTAGATCCTATTAATAGTACTGGATAAGTCAGCGAGTCAATCTCACAGTGAGACGTACATCTGGGAATTCATGAATCATCTTATTTCGTTGTGTCTACAGCGTGGCGTATTTTCAGACGAAACAGTTGCTCGTTTTTCACGATGCAAAACGGTAAAGTTCAATTCCACAATAAGCAGACAACCGTTCCCTGTTGCAAACGTCATGCCCCGATCACCTCGTGCACCTTATTCAGATTCATATGGTTATTCCGTCCGGAAAACAGATTTTACTCCGAGCTGTTACCTGTACATAAACCGCGACGAAACATAATTTCATATTGCAATGTTTTGACAACACGATTTCCTTCGAGACAATTCAATGAAAATTTTCAGACGTAAAACAAATTGTATTAATTTTGCCGACCGCAATATCCTTCCCTTTATTTCCTGTTCTTTTTATTATTATTTTCATTTGTACTGAGGGGAATAATGAGAGTTATGAGAAAAAGACGACGAGAACATTTTGGAATTCAAATATATGCGCAGCGTGTGTATATGAAAATATTCATATAAAATCTTTTGTAATGTTATACGATTGTTGAACGTAATTTTATGAGCCGGCAAAATACGTCTGCAATTACAGCGCAATAAATTGCAAAAATAAAAATGAATTTATTTTAGCTGCTGATATTTTCGATTTAACAAAATCGATACTTGTTGAGAGTTTTTCGTTGGTTATGTGTAACATATTTAAGTGAAATTCAATTTAAATGTTATTTGTTAAACATTTATATAAAATTGTAGAATTATGTCAAAAACTGAAATGATACAATTTCTTTGACAGTATATTTTATATAATAACTGATGCAGAAAGAGGAATGTAAATGTATGTGTATGTTGAATTTTTGGTGTTTACATTCTTTGTAATAATACATGACAATTTTTATTGAAAAAGAAATGTTATCTTGAAACAATTGCTTTTAAAATCACATCTTTCGCAAAATTAAATAAGAATTTTTCCAATATTATATTGCGGTTGGGATTTAAAGTAAGAAATTTTTGTAACATAAAAAAATATACATTGCCTTTAAAGATTCAAGTTTCGTAAAATGTAATCCTTCTTTGGCTAACAAAAAAAGAAGCATTCTATAAAAATGTACAATATTTTAAAAACTTTAAAAGAATATTGACTTATTTATAATAAAAATAATAATATCAACTGTCAATTTAAAAATGTTTTATCGTAATGGTATTTTTTTACTTTATATTATGCCATATTGAAAATCATAATATCTTTGTTGCTCTCCAAAAGATATGATTTACATCAAAAATAAAAAATTGAATTCTTCCAAGATAGTATTTCAGAAAATTGAAAAATGATCTGCAAATGAAAAGTTAACAAAACTATCTCACAAAAAATTATTCCCTCTAGCTCTTTTTTCCTAATCGCTTCCAAGTTAATTTCATTTGGTCAATAATTTTAACTGCTTGATACAATTATCGGAAACAGGTCTGTCGATCCAAAACTTATAGCAGACAAAAAAATTCAAACGGAAAACGTGGCGCAGAAAAAAAATAACCCTCGAAGAAGCGATATCGAATGTGTATAAAACATAAATGTATATATCTATACTATCAGAGGTGGGCGTATCAGCGGCAAAATTTTCCAGCGAGTTCACCCCATTAAACATTTTGGCTATCTCAACGAGATCTGCGGGAGGGCGAAAGAAACGAGGGAATGTTGAGTAGGAAAAGCGGGAGGGCAGCCAGGAGGGGGCAAAACTCTGGGGGAGGGGACAAGCTTGCTAGCGAGCTGGCCGTCACTGGCACCTGTTGCTTTTCCAGTCATCTCTGCTCTTCCGTTCATTTCCTTTTTCCGTTGCTCTTCTTGGCAAGCCCTTCTCTCTTGCCTTTTTCTTTTTTCGTCCTTTTTACTGCGCCGTTTTATTCAGCATTCGCCTTAGTCATTGGAGCATAAAATGCTCTCATTTAAGTCCACTTATACACTTAAACCCGGGCTTGTACATTTAACGAATAATATTTCTTCTTAACTAGACATAATGCTGGCCGGAAAACTAGTCGGCACTTTATAAATGATTCGGCTGGGTTGCGCGTCAAAGGGGAGCTTTTTGACGAAAAGAATGAAAAGTGACGGATCAACGGCGACGTGACTTAATGGCGCAGGCAGTCTCCTTGTCGAATCCATTACTAAGCTTTATGTTTCGCTTAATTTACATTCGAATTTACCTTTTTGCCCTATTTTCAAGTATCATCAATCTTTCGTATGATTCGGTATTTATTTATGTACAGTCATAAATGATTATTTATTGGACTTTGATAAAGTAGAGTGGATTTTCACAAATAAATTGTTAACAATTTTTAAAATCAGTAAAATAAACGCAGATTATGTCAGCTACAAAAACATATTTTAAAATTCTTTTTTAAAGTTAATTCTTTTTTTAATCAGAAAATTAGTAGTATAAATGTTGATTATGTCAGCCAAAAAGTATTTGATATCGATTTAATTTTTAAAATTAAAAAAAATAAATAAAGATGTCAACATTAATTTTTTGGAAATTAAACTTGATAATTGATGTAACCACAATTTTTAAACTTGTTAATAAAGAATGAAATCAGGATCAATCAATCACTGTAGAGGAGAATAGAATTTTATTATCTTATCGATCACTTTCTGTTTTATGTGTAAAATGGGAAATTTGATTAGAGAGAAGTATGGTTACGATAGATACATTCTTGCCAGCTGCGTAAGATATGACCGCGTGATACGAACAGTTATATGAATTTAAGAATAAAAATAAAATGTCATCCTTTATTAGACCACTAAATCATTTCAAACAAATCGACTGCTCAAGCAAATGTTACCGGAAAGAATGATATCATACGAAAAATGATTGAACGTACTTTTCGAACAAGTTCGTAAATATTGTTTATGTTCAGTTTTTTTTTTGGAATTTAAAATATTGAGAAAAAAAATAATTCAATTAATTTGACTACCCTCCAAAAATTGATCTCCTTTATATCAATTATTTTGCTAATACTCCTTGAATTTAAATTTTAATACACAGACAACAAGTAACTCAAATTTGGAAAAAACAAACAAATAACAACACAACATCGAATATGCAACGTGACTTATGTATCACGCAAACAGGATCTCTGTGCATACACTAAAAATGCAAGAAAAATGTAAAAATGTCGGCAAGTGCTATAAATTTCAACAATCTCTATTGCACACATAAAGACGTGTAACGCACACTTTAGTTTTGCAATAAATCGAATTCAGTAAAATATATTGCAGCCACGTTTGAGATTTACTTTATATGGACGGGTTGTATTGAATTTTGTTTTTAATCGAGTTTAACCAAACATTAAAAAATTTAATAAGAGAATAATAAAAAGACGAAGCAAGAGATGATCCTTGGGTTCCTTGAAAAACATGAAATATTTCAACAAACGTGCTAATTAAAATTAAACTAACATCTTTTTATGCCTGGCTTTTGAATTAAAAAATTGTAAGCATTAGTGAATGCAAGATGAATCATAATTAAAAATTCCGTTTCGCTTTTGAGAAAGCCAACGGTTGAGAAAAAAAAGGATCGCAGATTTTGGAAAAGACCGCCTCGTTGCACAGAATTATTCGAGTAATCAATTAAAATGATATAAAAGAGCGATTATTTATAAAACTGTAAAAGAAAAACGTTGTGGTCGTTAAATAATTTGCTTTGATTTCATTTTAATTAGGACGAGATTACTTTGATTAACCAACATTGACTACGTTTCGCGAAAGTTAAATTTTATAAATGTATCACATAAAGTCTCAAAATATATTTTGTTATTTTCAGAAATAGCTTTGTATAAAATTAAATTATAACATTTCTCGATGAAATGTATATTTTATTTTAAAAACCTTCTTTTTTTATTTGTTTGAAAATGAATTAAATTATATAATGAATTTTTATTTTTAATAAACGCAAAAAATCAATCTATAAATAAAGTATTTATGAATAATTTTTATGAATAAGAAATTAATTTACTAATTAATTGCTTTGTACTGTAAAGCATCGATAGAGTTTTAATATAATTAACGTCATAGCGAATTGTCGTGTATTTATTTTAGAACTTGTTCGTCGATACTTTTTGTTTAAGTAACTTTTTACTTAAAAGAAAATGTGAAGAACAATATTCTCTGAGACGAAATTACATTTTACCAAAAAGTTTTGCTTTAAAAATATTTTTGTTTCTTGTTTAAAGTAACCGAGGTAATTCAATACCACTTACAAAATATAACAAGAATTACCGATATTCGAGTTTCTCTGTTTATTTCATTGAATAATATGACATGCAACTTTATATAATACAAAAATAGTCTTTGATGAGGAAGTAATTATGGAGTTGCAATTATTCATTTTGAAAACTTTTTACTGAATCGGGTCACTTAAAATTAACATTGCATATTTTTGACTTTAAAAAATTCAAAACTTATAAATATTGAAAACTTTTTAAATAATACAAAGTTTGTATAAAAATATTGATTTAAAAGTTATATTGAAAAAGTTAATATAATAAAATTGATGTAGCTAAGAGCAAAAAGCAATTTGGCAATAATGTCCCCGTTTTCCTTAAAATTAATTGACTACGCATCGAAACCGAAATCCCCAATGCACTATCATTGCTTGCATCATTAAACAACACTAATGCACAAGATCAGACGGAACTAACAGACAATAATCAGTCGGTCTTATCGCAACGTGGATCCCGTATTCTACGAAACACGCAGCTGGCTTCTGCTCATATAGCGGCAGTGTGATTCCCCTGTGATCGTATCGTTTACATTGGTAAACAAGCGGAGGCAACTAATAATTGTAGTCCGGCATTCGGAAACCGACATTGTTTTGCGGATTGATTGTGCCCACATTTGACTTGTGTCATATTTTGTCAAAAATTTACTGTTATCCGAAAAAAATTTTCAAACTTGAAAATAAAAAAAATTATATTTTTTTTATTTTGCAAATCAAAATCTATATTTAAATAGACATATTAAATTCACTTTAGTATTTAATGAATTTAATTTCGTCCAAACAGACTACTAAAAGAATTAACTTTTAGCAAACACTCGTAAACGTCGACTTATTCAGAATTTTTTTTATATTATGACGACATTTAGACAGTAATTTCTGTCTTTATTAACCCATATTTTGCCAAGCAGTTCTTCCGTAGAACTACTAATTTCATAATTATTTTTTAATCAAAGTATATTTTTCATATTTAACTTTACACAAATGAATTATTTAACTATTCTTGTATTTGCTCATACAATTAGAAATGTAATTACACATTTATTTTCAAAAAATTTTGATCAATGAAAATTTTTTGTAATGTTGCAAAAACGCATGAAAAAATGGGTTAAGTCGAAAAATTACGATTTACACTTTTACAACTACATCTTGATTTGTAAAAATCTTGTCATTTAATTTAATTATTTTAAACAAAATCATAATCATAATTATTGATCAATGAGTTATAAGAAGTAAATTTATAAATAAATTTAAATATAAATTTATATTTATAGAAATTGGGACACGTTTTTATCATTGAATTTTCTGAATGCTAATATAAGTTGATTAATTTATTAAAACGAATTGCCTTCTTTATATTTATGAATCTAATGAAACTTAGTGTTTTCTGTAGAAGAACGCAAAATTATTTTTTCTCACAGTCTTAGATCTTCTGTTATTACAAAATTACATTGATCCACATACGAATTTCATTTAAGTATCCTTGCAGGAATCGTAATTCAAATTACTCGAACACATTCAAACATTTTTAATTAAACGTTATTAATTGAATTCCCAAGCAATTCTAAGAATTTAATTAAAAATTAAATTTAAAGTGTTGAACGTTTGCTCAAGCTTTTGCTATAAAAAATAAGAATAATTTTGTCATTGACTTTACAAGAGCCTGCAAAAAAATCAATAATCATTTATATTTCATCAATTTTGGCCCTCTTTTTGTATCTCACAAGTATACGTTATCTCGATTGGGGCCGCGTGATTCTCGATTTTCTGATTTACTTTCATTGTGAAAAATCAAGAACACTATTGCGCAGTCATCAATCATTATTCGTTAATGGCTTGCCCTTTAGAAAGCCAAAGATTCCCTCAACGCGGACCCTAAGAAAAATTGTTCACCACTTCCGACGCGTTGCTTATCTCTGGCCGAAAACGTTTCGCTTTTTTGCACCACACCTTTACCTCATTCCAGGGTTCGATCGCTTGAGCATATTTTCGCACTTTTGTCGTACTTTTCGTAACACCGAGTCAAAGACCGCGTGCATTGATCTATGACACCGTTTTGTTCACAGGATATACAACTATTTATTGCATCCAATTCTTGTCTGCGGGAATTTTCTTTTATAACCTTTAAAATAATTATGCTGAACTTAATATACTATGATAAATAAGATTTTTTATTATATCATTTTATGAATTTAATTTCTTAAAAAGATCATTAAAATTTAGCAAATATTTTGTAAACGTGGGTTTACTCACAAAAAATTGCATTCTACACCTCCTGCATCTATCTTCCCTAATTAATTCTTCTCTTTTCTGATAATATAACTTGAATTGTTTTCCACAGTATTAACAATATTTATTTCAATTTTTTTTAATTTTTGTTTTATGTTCTCTATGTGATAGTTATAATGTGGCAAACTCATAAGATCTATTAGTTTGTAGGAAAATACTTTGCAACAACATTTTATAAATTACAGCAGCCCACATGTCATTTCTACTTTTTTGAACAAAATATGCAAGACGTAACTTTAATTTTATTTTCATCAGACAATTTTGAAAAAGAACTCAATAATCATAAGAGCTATCCCTGCATTTATGATTATCACTGTGTTAACGACGTGAGCTGCAGTACCAAATACCTCGGCATTTTACATTCTTCGATAAGAAGTAAAAACTATTTACACTGCAACGCACTAACTTAAACAAAGGGATTGTTCTTTTTTTATAAATAAGCCAGAGTAAAAACCGCTCTCTAATTAGCTCAGGGTACGTGGCGAAACTTTTTGTTTCGTATCCTATGAACCACCTGCATGAGGTTGTCTCAGGTCTCAACAGCTCGTTTCGTAATTTTTTTCACGTTAATTGTACATATAAGAGCAAATCCCTGTGATGGGTAATAGTTTGTTTGAAATTTGACGTGCATTAGATGCTGCGAAAGGTTTTACTTGAGATAAAATAAAAGAGAGTCAGTTTTCAAAATAATCCCAAGTTTTGAAGTTTTAACTTTTTTAGTTGTTGTTGTCAACTCTGTTTTCAACTTCAGATAATTATCCCCTTAGCAGCCATATTTGTTTAATGTTACAAATACCTTTGTAATTAATAATGATAGTTGCATCGGGTTATTGATTTTATTTATATCACTAATTTCATTGGATTTGACGTGGCATCGAGCTGCATTCTGTTCGACAAACCGCAATGTGAAATTAATGGCTACATAGTGACGTTAAGTGATGTTATTGTTAATGCTTATTTTTTGGAGACAATGTCATCGTGCAGACTAGTCATTGTCCATACTAATAAGTTCACTTAAAACTGAGTGCACATAAACTTAATTAAGTGTACTTACAAAACTTATGTACACTTGAAAAATGTACGTGAACTTAAAAAACTTAAGTGCACTTAAATTAAGTGAACTTAAAAAGCTTACTAATTCTAAAAAACGCATTCTTTAAGTTCATAGAGAAAAACTTTTCAAGAGAGAATTTGTAGATTTTTTTTTATATCTTAAAAAAGCATTACAGAAAAGTTTAGTAGAAAATATGCAACTTACCTTATTACTTTATTAATAAAGTAAAGCAAAATATTTGATAAACAAAAAACAATATTACCAAGTACACTAAGACTTAGTTACATGTTCTCGAAAAATTTAAGTGTAATTATATTAAGTGTAGCCAAAAACTTTAGTGCTCATAAAAAACGGTTTAAGAAACAATCTTATAATTTTTTACAAAAACCTCGTGAAATAATAGAATTTAACATTATTTCATTTACACAAATAAGTTTTATATAGGAAGTTCACCAAATAGTATATTAGAACAGAATATTTTTCATACTTTCTACATTACATAACTTCAATGATAGGACAAATTAAACAGTTAGTATGTAAACAAAAGAAGTATTTATAAGCACAAAATTTTGTAATGCTGATGAATTTGCATATAAATTAAGTGAAAAAAGGTTTATGTACATAACAAGTTGTTTAATTAAGTAATAAAACTTCAACTCATTTTCTTTTTCTTAAACTGTATCTCGAATTTTGTCCACTCTGTTCCAGCAGTCCTGTATAATGAAAAGAAATATTAACATTAATGTATTTTTCGCTTCACATGCTTGCAAAATCGAATTTTGCTCCCTACTTTTAGGGAGAAGTTAAAAAACGCATTAATTTTTAACATTTCAAAAAATTGTGTTTTTACTTTGTTATGCAATAAATAATTTTTTTTTGTAAAAATGTTAATTACAAAAAAGATGCGCATTTTAATGCTGAATAACGTACTATTTTTTATTTTGTAATTTGAATTTTTTTATTTTTTAAACAAATTCCCTC
>JABFPM010003891.1:0-13575 GCA_022817325.1 Idris sp. 1 HC-2018 | reverse complement strand
TATACACTTTTGTGAGAAAAATGAGCAGTCGCAATAGTAAATCCTTCAAGTTCACTCGGAGATATTAAATTTTCAATTTAAAACTGCACAAAAATGTAATTGTTTATAACTCGAATAATAATTTTTTTAATTTTTTACTAATTGGGGCTTTTTCTTATGTTGTTTAGTACTTTCGATTAAGCTATAAATTATTTAAAAAAGCAAACATTTCATTTTCAGTGTCACCGCTTTCGAAATTTTTACTCATACTAAGAAATTTCTGTTGCGCTGTTTCGAATAATTTTATTATAATTTTGTTATCAAGAAATTTTATGCTAGTTTAACGAGGGTTGAATAATAAATAAATATTTGTATAATACATTTTAAAAAGAAGTATTTTAAAAGCAGCAATGCAAATCGAAAGTTCGAATCAAATGCATTAGTTGTGTATAATTTAGGCATGATTAAATAATTTATTCGAGTTGAATTAAGTAAATGTAATAAATGTTTATTTGTATAAAAATAATTAGCATTTTTTATTTAGTGTCAGTTATATTATTTTTTGATTGATAAAAAGAGTCGAATTTTTTGTGTATCTTAAGAAGATTCGAATAATCTGTGAATGTCACGTAACGTTCATATCATAATGATATACCAGTTCTCGTCATATTACAATACATGAAAATTGAGAATAAACACAAAGAAATGCGAATCCATATTATTTAGGTTACCCACGACTGAAGCCAACTACGATGTTCGAATAAATCACAACAAATTCAAAATTTATGACACTACAACAAATGAACAAATTCTCCATAAAAGATGTGTCAAATACTTGGGAGTAAATATTGATGATAGACTCAATTTCAGTAAGCATATAAATATACAGTTGGAAAAAGCCAAAAACGCTTTCAACAAACTAAAAAGATTATTTTATTCTAAATACTTAAATACAAAAAATAAGATTATCTGCTACCTCTTACTAGTGCGGCCTATAATCACGTATGGATGTGTAATTTGGTACAATATAAGTGCAAATTTGATGGAACAAATAAGAGCATTTGAGAGAAGATGTCTCAGAGCCTGTTTGAGAATATATAGATCGGAACACACAAATTTTCAACACTATGTTAGCAACAAAATCTTATATAGCTTAGCTAATGTCCCTAGAATAGACTGCTTTATACTAAAACAAATAAGAAATCATTTTGTGCAAACCGCAGAAGTCGTAAATAACGGGCTGATATCTGGAAGTTTATAACCAAACCCACTATATTTTGAAAAGGCTCTTTCCTCGGGATATATTCCCCCGGAAGCTTTCTTATATCTCGATCAACTTGGGTACATCTAAGACCTTAAAAACGTATCTTTAATTTATCATGTTCCTAGACGAAACACATCCAAAAACATCCTTTATCCTCCTCACTGCTCCTGTGAAACTAGGGAATTAAATCTGAAATATAGTTTAGCACTCCCGGAAAAAGATGTAAAAGACAAACACAGAATGAAATGAATAAATATTGGTGGTTACAATAAGTGCTGAATTTTTTATCTCTGCAAGACTTGGACGGCCTCAGTCTTGATTTACATACCTTTTATTACCTTCTGTTCCTCCTTTCCTGGTATATATTACCCGCCATCTAGCTATCTCTTCTTCTCCTATTTATTTATTGAATTATATCAAAATCTAGAATCAGTTGTTTTTTTTAGAATAAATTACCCATTATTTATCTGTTTCATAATAATAGAATAAGTTATAATCAACTCTCAAGAACTGATGTGATACACAGATAATAATCGAAATACCGAAGAATCATTTATGTTAATTGTAAGACAATGAGAGCTCACACCCTGAGCCGTCTTGTCTATTCTCTCAATTTTACAACGAAAGGTAATACTTATGTTTATTGTAGTTATATTTATAATTGTATAAATTATTTAGAATTCAATATACATCTGATATAAAAAAAACACCAATTCTCGTCCGATCACTGAAGTTAAGCATTATTGAGCGTGGTCAGTACTTGGATGGGTGACCGCTTGGGAACACCACGTGACGTTATGTCTTTTCTTTTTAAATTTAATTTACAAAATATACATAATGTTTTCAAAAATTTTATTTTAATTTTTTTGGACCAAGTTTTTTTTGAAAAAATACTGAAATCTCGTTCATTCTTGGGATTTTAAATAAATAATAATATTTTCGTGATAGGCCTTTAAAAAGGATGTGTCATATCATTAACTATATTTTTATCTTTACGTCTCCCTCATGTGTAAGGAAAAAGGAAGTCTCAAAACTTTTGGATTTACATTATATTAAGAAGTATCCAAGTAATTAATTAGTTGTTTGTTTTATGGAAACAGAGTCTAGTAGCTAGAATTATTCAACTCATTTTTTTTCTGATTTTCTATGCGCGGTTTAGTCTCAAACCAGAATCATTTTCTATCATGGTCGAAGAAAGAACTTCTTTTTCAAATGGAACGAGTATGGAATCAATGAAATTAATTTATTTGGTTTAACCTGCTCCAACTTGCTCGTTATTTTAGCTAATACTTTATATTACGTTCTGGTTCTGGTCCTTTTATTTTGATAATCGTAGATTTTCCACCACAGTCTCATTTGTGCTGAGTCCAAAAATGATTTTGGTCTTCTAAAATGTGGAGCTCTGTTCTGACAGGGTCCATTTTATTGTCACAAAAAGTGGTCCGGTATAGTTTCACTTCATCGATGAAGTTATGATAAATCTGTAAAAATATTTATTGTAACCATTGAAACAAAATTTTAAGGATTTTTATGTAATTCCTAATATGTAGTTCCTGCTTCTCATTTTTTATGTACATAAGCTTTCAAAATTCGGTTTCATGGCCATCTTTTGAATCCAGTTTCATCTGTTGTATCAGTTCAAAATAAATAAGCATCTATTTTTTCGTGCTGAAGAATATTATTTAAATTGAAAAATAGTCTAGACTGAATAAAAAAGAAATATTTTAATATTTGCTGATCAGTAGTGTTTGAACTAAATCTCTTCTGTAGTAAGGGAATGCTTAATGTCATAACATATTCTCCAGTTTCTGAAAAGTAGGTTATATAACCACTGTTGGTAAAAATTTGCAACTATTGAGTAGCATATGTGGGACATGTTTGGTCCCAATAGGGAACCCACACTTAAAAACAATTTAAAAAAAAGTTAAATTGGGTCTAGTTTTGGCTCAAGTCTGATCGTCCTGTTTGTCAACCAAACTAAGTTGAAGCTAGCTGGGTTTGGCTCCAGATTTTGCAACCAAATTTAACCTCACATTGTAATAACAATTTATGTGGCTAAGTAGTAAAGTCTTAGAGTGATACTAAACTGAGCTAAATCTAGGTAGCCCTAACTTAATTTGGTTGACAAATGAGACGGCCAGACTTGGGCTAAGTTTGGGCCCAATATTGCTTGCCTCAACTTACTTTGATTGGTAAATAGGGCAGCTAAACTTGGGCCCAGACTTGACCCAATTTAACTTCCTTTTTAAAATGTTTGTTTTAAGTATGGTTTCCCTATCGGGACCGAATTTGACCCAGATATACTATTCAATGAAAACTAATGATTAAAAAAGAAAACTTCTTCTCTTAGACATTGTTTGGTTAGCTGATGGGGCAAAGAGGCTTAAATTGTCATATTTAGTACGTCACACTCCATGGAGGCCAAAGTGTGTCTCACATCAGTTTATGAGGCAGTCAGGTCGGGCCCCAATCAGGATCCCATTTCACTTTTTGGGTCAACTCTATCCTGATATGGCTTGTCCGGAAGAAACTTTTTCTGGTCGGGATGGTTCAGTAATTGAACAATGCAAGCTCAATTTTCAAATTATGTTACCTTTCAACTGATTTTGTTTTGAGTATACACTTCAACAAAGAATTATAAAAACATTATTTTTTACTTATTCTGCAAATGGAACTGCAATTTTACTGCTTTCATGAAGAAGCCCATGTGGAAATGCCGATGTAATACCGACTTTAACAATCGGGCCAATATTTGCCCATTTAATATGCCAATATCGTCCCAATATTGGGATGTAACAATGTTTTTCTTCGGCTCGATATTGTCTGCCCATATTGTACAGATATTAGACCCCAATAACGGGCTGATATTGAATCCGATTTTGGCCCAATATTGGCAGATAATATTGGCCCGATATGGGCAGACAATATCGGACTGAAGAAAAACATCGTTACATCCCAATATCGGGACAATATCGGCGGCCGATGGTACATTTCCACATGAGAGTTTCTAAAAAATAATATAATTTTTTTTAAATCTTCAACAAAAAAATTAAATGAACACAAATTCATTTAAAGGCTTACCTAACTGAACCTTTTTTTTTATAGAAATTTGTATAAAATTATATAAGTTTAATTATTTTATTATATTAAAGACGTCATGTAAAAAATTAGTTTTAAATATAGAATTAAAAAAATTTATGAATTATAATGGAGTTCAAGGAAAAAATCATAAAAAAATAATTAAAAATCTTCAATATCGCACGTTTTGATAAAAAATCTAATTTATCTATGATTAAAAAAAACAACAAACAAACAAAGTAAAATCTTTTTTTTACAAATCATTTTGAAAATTTATTTTAAACTTTTATTATTAAAGTTAGCACAAAAATTATACTCTTTAAAAAAGTTAGGAGAACAAAATATTTTTTGGAAATAATTAATTTTCAAATTGTCTTAACTTAGTTAATTTTGAATGTGCACACACATTTTTACATTGGAAAGCTTGAAGCTTCAGTCTTAGAATGCTCTAGTTGAAAATTAAATTTGAAGTTTCCTGTAAATTGGAGTATCCTGGAACTTGAAATTCATAATTTTTCACAAAGGTAACTTCAAAAAGTCATAAATTTCTTCAAAATCATCGAAAAGTTTAATTATTTTTAAACAAAATAATATTGATAATTTCTGAAGTTTTGAGAACCTTCGATTAAAATGGATGAAATTGTTGGTAAGACGGTTATAAAGCAACATTAAACTTTCTTTAGATAATTTCTTTGGTTTATATTTTTAAGGCCTTTAAATAAATACTTTTGTTTTTTACGTTTCGGAATCTTTTATTCCCTTTTCAAAACTAAAAGATGAATACAATGAGTTACTACAACATATAAATTCGTTAAACCACATTTTTTCTATTATACAATAAAAGTTCAACTACTGTAAAACTATATTAATATATTTTCGAAAAATCAAATATTTCTATCTTCAATTGTGCATTAAAAATTAATGCCAATAGAAATAGGAACATTTGTATCAGTTATTGAGAAAACTACGATGTCAGTTAATATACATGTGATTGATAAACATAAACACTCTTTACAATTCAAATCACTATAGTCTAGGAATGTAGTTATATTTAGTTTAAAATAGTATAGAAAAATTGTCTTTAAAATCTTACATTATGTGAATCAATTATTTAATTATATTTTGAATATAAATGATTAATGTCCGTTTTTAAATTCAGAGATTTATTTTCATATTTTTTGATATATAACATTTCAGAAAATGTCCTCTTCTGAGTATTATTTTCAGTATCTAAAATATGAAATTGATCAAAGTTTATCCTGTGCGTTGGATTATTTTGAATGTGTCTACTAATCAATTAATCTGCATTATTTTTTATATCTTGTTTGTATTCTTTTTATCTTGTGCTAACATTTCTTTTTGTTTCACCAATGTAAGATTTTTTACATGAGCAATCTAATTTATATACTACCCCAGTTTTTTCTTGTTTGTTAAGTTTATCTTTATCACTTGTAATAAATTTATTTAATTTGTGTGGAATATTATTGATTTTAAAATTAATTTTATCAAAAACTTGAGTAAAATTTGAATTCAGTTGATTGAAATATGGTAAAACAACACTCTTACTTACATCAAAAGAATTTTTAAGATAACTATTATTTGCATGAACTATTTTATTCAAATTTTCAAGACGTCTATATATTATGATTTATAAAATTGATTGGATATAAATTATCTAAGAAAATATTTTTAACTATTTGAATATTTACAGTATGAAAAGAATTTTCAGACGGTAAAATTGCATTATCTATTAACTGAAAAATTATAGATTTTTTTTATGGATAGGATGATTTGATAAAAAATGCAGAATTCTATCTTGTAATTTAATATGGAAAATGTTTATTGTTTTGATCAGCCGATTATTATTTGTTAAGAATATATCATAATGCAAAATCTAGCGTTTTCTGGTAAAATATCAGACATGTTTAATCGCATTTACAAACTCTTGAATCTACAATTTGATGAGTTTTTATTGCAGTTTTTTAAAGTTTGAGAAATCACAAAGATTTTCAAGAAAAAAAAATCGAGCCTTTCAACCAATATGAAGAAACTTATGCTTTTTGAAGTTACCTGTGCGAAAAAAAACGAATTTCAAGTTTTAGAATATTCCGGACCACACAATTGGAAATCCGGAAACAGACAATTTGAGTTATATATCACCTTAACTACAGCATTTTTAAGCTGTAGCTTCAAGCTTTCAAATGACAAATGTATTTAAAAAGATTATGAAAATATGTTAGTTCAAATTCATTTAATCAAATTATATACATGACAAATTTCTGTATCACAATTGATATTTATCATTACAATTTTTAACAAAACCAGTAATAAAAAATATATACAAATTAAGATGATATGTCAATCGTTTCATGCTATCTTTCTCACTCTTATAAAAACTCCAACAGCTCTGTCTTTCTCGCACTTAATGGATTCAAATCGACTGATATGTCACCTTAAGAAACTTCGATAATTTAATTCGGAATTATAACATTTTCAGTTTATATAGAAAATATAACTTACTTAAATGAAAAATATACCGAGAGAGTCTGGTAGAGGGGTAAGCCTTGTGACTCTCCCTCGGGAGGCTCGGGTTTGATTCCCGGGCCGGCCATTCTGACTATGGTTTTCGTGGTTTTCCATTAGTTTATTCAACAGGTAAATGCTGGAATGGTTCATTTTTGAAATCCATCCATGCTCTGGTCTACCTGCCGCAACATCTTGGCAGGCTAGTGAAGAGGATAAATAAACAACACACCTTGCCAGGGTGCAAAAATTGGGGTACGGAACAATTTTTCAATGCGAGGGAGTTGTTCATTAACTCTGGTCTGTTTGACGTAACATCTTGGCAAGTTGATGGTCTAAGAAGTTTTGAAAGAACTATTCTGCAAAGAGTCGCTGGGATTGGTATCAGAGAATGTACTGTGACTCCGTTAGACCTTTGCTTAAACATGAGACTTGAAATAAAAACTCTGGCGGCTAGATTATAAAGATGAAAGGATAAGTACAGAGTCTAAACGCTAAGCACTGAGAAGGGGGAATTCATACCTCTTCAGCTCTTTCAATATCTTTAATAATAATAATAAAAATACATGAAAAATATACTAATTATTAATAAAAGTTGGTTAACAATTTTCATAAATATTTTTACACAAAAATTATTTGGATTTTTACTTTGCAAAATGATAATCTAAATGAAGATTCATATCAAATTCATTAGATAGTCCTAGACAAATTGGACAAGTAAAGATCCGTTTATATTCATTTTTAAAATTCGCATTTCTTTTTGACGATTCCTCACTGACATTTGTAACATCATTGTAATTGCTAATAACTGTAATATTATTTTCATTAATGATAACTCCTTCATCATCTTTATTATTTATAACTGTAACATCAGCTTCATCTTTTATAACTGCAATATCAGCTTCATCTTTTATAACTGTAACATCTTCAAAGATGTCACCAATACACGCATCCAAGTGCTCATCAAAAGTAACACTTTCATCAATAATATTGCAGCAAATTAAACATGTTTGATTTCTAACAAATACAGTAGAGTGAAAACAAGATGAAACATCTGCAACTTCTGGGTCTCCTAACATACCTTTACATTCATCATCCAAATGAATGTCAAGTTCTTTATAGTTTAAAAATAGAGAACCACAAGCTGGGCATTCAAAATTGCCATATCTAGATAAGTCTGAAAGTTCGCCAACAGAAGAAGAATCACGACTAATAATAGTGGAGACAGGACTATTTTCATGAATAATTTCGAGACCACTTGAATTATTTAAACTTTCTTCGAGAACACAAGGATCTAAGTAAATATTGACATCTTCATTATTCGAACATGGAAATTCAGATGTCGGACATAAAGAGTCATCCGAAATTCTATCAATATGAAAGTCATCAATGTGTTCATTAAGATCTTTGTTATTCCGAAAATAAACATCACAGCTAGGACATTTAAATTTCATTTCATCTACTTCTTCCAGTAAACAAGAATCTAGATGTTCATTCACGGTTTCTTCAGGAATTAATATTTCGCATTTTGGACACGTCACCTTTTCTGGAATGCAATTTGTTGATTTTGCTGTTGATTTAGACATTTTGGAATTAGATTTATAGAATACTTTGTTTGGATCTGCCTTCGTAACTTCTAAGATTCGAGCTGAAGAAGAAACTTCAATATTGAAGTCATTTCCTGAGGTAGGTTCGATGCAAATAGTAGCTGGTCTGTTATACCCAAAAGTAAGTTTAGTTCCAGGGGAAACAATGATTTGAGTTTTTGGGGTGGAACTAGAGGAAGTTTTATTTTTTGGAGATACAGAAGATTTAGTTCTAACTTTCGGAATCGCACCAGAACTAGTACTGGGTTTGAAGGCGCTACTTCTAGATGTTGGGTTATAGTTTACAGTTTTTGGAATAGCATCAAAAATCTTTGGAAAAGAAATATTTTCTATCCCAGAGTTATCAATCCAATTCAATTTTTTTTCTTTTTCTGGATTAATACTGATAGGCTCTGTGTTCAATTCGTGCTTGCCGATATTGATAAATGTCCCACCACATGTACGTTGGTGTTGGGCCCAGTTACGGTCATATTCTCCTGGAACTGTTCGTCGATAAAGCATTCCAAAATATGGAGCTTTTTTTTGACATGGACCAGTACATCTCCACCAGTGTACCTGGTATAATCTCACTTCATCTACGAAATTGTGATGTATCTACAAGAAATAATATATATTTTGTAATTTGAAACAAAGTTAAAATTTGAAAATAGTTGTACACAAATTACTGTTATCTTGGTTCCAGCTTCTTGATTTATTCTGTGCATATGTCTTTGAAATTCGGTTCCATGACCAGAACCATCAGGAGAATCATCTTTTATACCGGTGAGAAATAAATAAGCATGTATCATTTCGTGCTGAAAAATATAACTTATAACAAATCCTGCAAGTTTGTGTAAAACAATTTTTTTTAAATTTTTACTTACTAGTAATGTTTGGACTAAATCTTTTCTGGGTCTTAGTTGCAGTAATGGTAAACTCAAAGAAATAACACTTTTTCTAGATATTGGATCATAATTAGTTTGACCAGTAGATCTAGGAATAAATTGCTATATTTAACTTTTATTCGTATGAAGTTTTTAAATAATTTTATTGTCGAAATTTGTATACTCACATTGTCATTGAATAGTCCCATTGAAATTCAACAGTCCCGAATCTGTTAGATTTGTTTGTTAATGTGTTATTGAAAAATTTTTTATCAAATTGTCTCAATAAATCATTTACGCTAGGGTTTGGATCTATAAACTCAAGAGTTTGATCCAAAAGTGTTCTTGGCATGTATGTTAAGCTTTTCTATAAACAAAAATAAATGTATGCAAAATACAGTTATTTACAGATACACTCGCAGAACGTCGTTACAAAATTTTCAAATTGTGATTATACGATAAAAATTATAGAAAATCAATAAATATTTTTTTCCTGAAAAACTTTTGCATAATCCGTTCATTTGCACTACATTTTAAAATTAATAAAAGCCTGTGGCAAAATTTAAAAAAAAATAAATTTCTGAGTGCTGTCAAACATTTTTTTAATTGCGATAACTCGATGAATATTGTAGATAACCTATTAAATTTTTTTTTTTTGGAAAGAGCAGGGTCCAAACATTCATTTGCACTGGATTTTAGGATTCACAAAAATGTTCATCGTGAGACAACATTTTTTGAGAAAGCATAAAAAGTAGCAGTTTTTAATTTTTTCAATACAGTATAACTTGACGAAAAATTAATAAAAATTTAGTTTCAATTCGGGAAGCTTATTGTTTTAGCTTGCCAAAGCTCTAATTAAGATTTTTTTCTATTGATTATTCATGAAGTTTTATCACTTTGAAAAATGAGTGCCTTTTATATTAGACATAGTTTTGGAAGATTTTTTCTTAAACTTTTGAAATATAAAACTTAAAATTTGTTCTAATAATTTGAAGTTACTGAAAAATCAAAATTAAATAGAAAAACACGTGAAATCGCACGCTCGCGTGCAACTTCAAAAAATCATATTTCAGTTATTTCGTATACAAAATTAAAAAATAAAAATAAGTGTCTCCTTATTTTCGATGTAGTTTCAAAAAAAAATTATTCTAAATATTTTTAATTTTCAAATGAAAAACTCACAAAGAATTCCCCATATGTATACCATTTATTTTCAAAAGTTAGTTCTGAAATATCTAAGTCAAGTACAAACTTACATTTGGTGGCAGCACAGCATTATCTGTTACACCATAAAAAAAGCTGGAATCATTTTTACAAGCCATTTTTGAACTTTATATAATTATTTTCAGTTAATTAATCACAATATACGAATCATTACAGTTAAGATAATTGTTTAACATAGACAATATATAATCATTATAAATATTTGATTAAAAATCCACATAATATAATACGTTAATAAAATGATAAAACGAACTTTAATTTTCAAGTTGTATCATCTGTCAACTCTCCTTGAATGTTGTTTTGATCATATAAATCAAAATATAATAAGATGAGGCTGAAGTACGTATTGCTACGCTTTAAAATCGATTGTAATTGTAAATCTAAAACTGAATTGATGTATTTTTCCATATTTATAGTTATTTTGTCCATTCACTTTGTACAAATCTAGTTTTTGATAATATAAATAACTGATATGCATATTTAAATCAAAATTAAACTAGATAATATCAAACATTTAATCGAGCATATATAATGAATATTTAAAAACTCTATGCATATAATGAAGATAAAAACAAACAAATTAAATTTAAAAATGTTGATGCATAGGATAATGAAAAATGCTTTGTAATGTTAATTTTTTTAAAAACTAATTTTATAATATAAACTATAGTTTAGTTTTAATTTAAAAATTGCAAATTTTTTTTTATATTATGATCAATTTATACTGAAAAAACTGAATTAAAAAAGATTGAATAAGAATGAATCGATTTTGAAGAATACTGTTACGAACTTCATAATAATGAGATGATTTTCTACTTATAAGCCGGAAATTTTTAATAGAATATTTGTTAGATTGAGACTCTATTCCGAGATATACAGTGTCCAGCTTACACAAATTTTATTGTATAATTTTCTTTTAAAAATATTAAATAATAATATTAAATGAATAGAAATACATTTTATGGCTTCATAAGTTAAATATTTTCTCGATTTAAATTTGCATAAAGCCTTACCATTTGAATTTTTATATTAGTTTAAAAAAAGTTATCTAGAAATGAAGTTTTGGATGTAAATAACTATGCAAAACCAAATTCAATGAAATGTATAAAAACGCTCAATAACTTGATGTTTACGTAAAAAATATCATTGTCTTGCTGTGTGTATTTTTTCACTAGAACTTAAAAAACGTACAGTGCTGTAGAGATCCATAGAACCATTAAAGTTTTCAATATATGCCTACATTTATAAAAAATGTCAAAATCGAATTTTGTAGTTTTGTTAGTTTTGTTAAACCACTGTGTCAAAATTGTGGCTATGTTTACGCTATGTTTTTGCATCAAAAATGAAAAATTCAGAAATTTTATATGAATTTAAAAAAAAACCTAAATACGATGAAAATGAGCAAAGTTATGGGTACTTTTAAAAAAAGTGTCTTTTTTCAGTGTATTGACCCTAACTTCGACCTGAATCATTGAAATTGTTTTTTTTTCAATTAAAGCTAAAAGCATCCGCTTTTTGAATCTTTAAGTTGAAAATTTTTTGATTCAGTTTTTGACAATTTTTTTTTCAATGTGAGCGCAGTAAAACAATCATGTATAAATCGCATGTTTACATACGCATGTGCAAGTGCGCGCAAACGCGTAAAGATTTACACTTATACAATGACACATTTACACATATTTACATAGAGTTTTTACATAGAAATGTAAATATTTAAATAAACGAAATAAACAATCTGTTTGAATTATGAAGTTTTTAAATTTTTTTTTGTTCAAATAATAATTATGTTTTTCAGATTCTGTGATAAATGCCGATAAAAGTTCCAGAAAAAATTCTAATACAAATCAGCCAACTATGCTATTTTCTTAAGTAATAACACACCGCAAAACAGCATAGTTGCACGAAAATTGTGCTTGCATTCGAAAAAACACCTGCTTAAAAAGTTTTACAATCATTGCTTTTTCGGTACAAAAAATGCATTTAAATATGCACATTTCCATGTAAAAACTTGAATATGTGAAAATGTGTCATTGTGTAAGTGCAAGAGAACATCGCGACGTTCGAGTGTTGTCAAAAATGTTTTGAATTGTGATAACTCGATGAAAATAATAAATACTAAATCAATTATTTTTTCCTAAAAAGCTCTTAAATATTTTTCATTTGCATTTGATGTGAGAATTTACAAAAGCCTTCGCTAAGTTTACATGGATGTGAAAAATGCTTACAAAATAGCAATTTTTTAGTTTTTTTAAAACTAATATATCTCAACTAATAATTATTGGAAATTCAATTTATAATAATGGGTTAGAAAGCTTCTTATACAAGTTCAATAAGCAGAGCGTCCATTCAAGACATTGAGAAGTTGGCTGCGAGATAAGAATATTTCGATACTTATGACATTTCATTTTGACAGATCAACATTCAAATTGTTCTAACTTTTTCTAAGAGTGTATAACAATAACAAATATTTGATTTATGATTTTTCATTGAAAACAATAAGTCAATACTTAGATATAATACAAGTATTTACAAATAAATTGATCAAAATGGCATCCGAAGTTGAATCACAAATTGATAATAAGCTAAAAAGACGTTTAGAACAATTTCCTAAAGATTTTGTTATTTATTAGAGACATTTTTACATGCTAACATCCCATTGAAGAAAGTTGACCATCCTGCAATACGTAAATTTTTCGAAAATATTTAAATGACAATGTTGTCGTTCCACAAAGCATAACTTTACGAAATTATTTACCAAAACTTTACAACGAAAAAATTGATAAAATAAGAGAAGAAGTAAGAGAAAATAATATCTGGATTTCAGTTGATGAAACAACAGATGCGTTGTAAATGTAATAATCGGCGTTTTAAATGAAAAAGGTCCAGGAAAGGCTAGAATATTGACATGCGAAACCTTACCAACCGTTAACGGTAAGACGATGGCTGCATTGATTGAAAATGCTCTGCAAATTTTATGGCCGTCAAAAATCTTTTACGAAAGAGTGCATGTTTTTACTTCAGATGCCGCCCCTTATAT